>MU273522.1:0-125313 GCA_022160365.1 Vararia minispora EC-137
TGAGTCATCGCCGAGGCGATGAGTAATGCCGAGGCTGTGACTGATGCCGATTAGTCGTCACTGTTGACCAGGGTCCGGGCCGCTTATAGATATGCGCTGACAGGGCGCTTCTATTGGGAGGCGCGCGCTTGTGGTGAAGCGCGCGCTTGTCGAGGTGGCGCGTGTTCGTTGAACTACACGTTCTAGCGAGGCGTCCGGTGTGTTTAGGCCGATGTTGGGGTGTGTGCCGTGGTTAGGGTGTGGCGCCGGTAGGTCGGTGAGGCGTCAAACCGTAACAGGATTTGTAGGCCTCGCAGCTCCGAGCGGCGTAGCATACTAGCGAGAGGTTCAATCGCGATTATGAAAAGGAGGCACGATAGTGGGCCGCCTTGTCGGACTCCACGATGGACTGCGAAGGGGGGGCTGAGAACGCCGTTTATCATCACCCTAGTGACGGCATGTCGGTAGAGTTCCTTGACGATACTGATGAAGCGATCTGGTAAGTTGTATTTGGCGAGGGTGGCAAAGAGGTATGAGTGTAGGATTCGGTCGTAGGCTTTTTCCTGATCGAGAGCTACGATAGCGCCGTTGTTCGCGCCGTTACTAGAATAGTTGATTATGTAGTCGATGAGGTGCGTTTGGTCGTGGATGGATCTACCCGGAACGAATCCAGCTTGGTCCGGGTGAATGATTGTCGTGATGACCGAGGAAAGTTGAATAGCCAGGTGTTTTTCAAGGATTTTGTAATCTTCGTTTAGGCATGAGATCGGACGGTAGTTCTCGATTAGGTCTTTTTCACCTTTCTTAAAGAGCGGGCAAAGCCATGCCTCCTGGAATCGGGCCGATGTGGCGGAACCGTAGGTTATAAAGTCTGCGTAGACGAGGGCGAGTGTTGTCGCTATGTCAAAGGAGGGTTGGTCCCGGGCGGAGAGAGTTTCATGCCGGCTTAGGAGGGCTTTGTAGATCGGGGACGGAATGCCGTCCAATCCAGGGGAGGTGTCGGATTTGGTTAATTTTATGAGGGCTGCTATTTCCTCAGCAGATGGAGCAGAGCCGAGAGATTCGGAGTCTTCTTGCGAGAGGGTACGCTCCGCATTGCGTAGGACTTCTCTGAGGTTATCTTGGTACGCCGCACTCGTGGTGCAGTCTTCATTTGGTTGGACATTTTGGCGTTGGTTGTGGTAGCGTCCGGCGATCTCAGCCATTTCTTCCGAGCGAGTGGCGTGGCGGGGATTGTTCTGCGTCCATCCAGGGCGGCACAGGCGGTAGAAGACATCGCGGGGGGATTTCGACTTGAGTTGAGAGCTTAGGTATTTTCCGGGGCGTCCCCCTTCCCTCATATCTCTTGCTGCGACTGCAGTACGTTTAGTTGAGTGGAGTTGGGCCTCGAGTTCTCTTATGCGGGTATTTATACTTACTAGAGTAGCTTGATTGGTGGCGTCATAGGTTTCCACAGAGAGGACTCGGTCCCTCTCTTCGTATTGTGTGGCGAGACGGCCCTCTGGGGTACGGGGGAAGGTACAGCGCATAAATTTGCGCGTATATTCTATTACAGCGTCCTTAAAGTCCGTGCGCCAAAGAGTTTGGGGGTTCACCTCGGGCGTGCGGTTCGTAGCCGCTTTGGTGATAAGTATTTGTACGCGCTGTCCGATTCTTTGTATATTTTCAAGGTAGGATTCTGATGAAGTGAGATGCGTGGGGATGGCGTATCGACCGGCGCCAATGTAGGGCAGCTGGTCGTCGTGAATAGATACACATGCCAGTTTGTGGTCAGAGAAGAAAGGAGGCTCAAGGAAGTCCCATCCGAGCGCGGAGGAGAGGACGCGGTCGGATGCATATATGCGGTCTAGTCGTGACATCTGGGTTTGTCCGGCGGATATACGTTCAAAGGAGAAGGCTTGGCGGGTGGGGAAGGTTCGGCGCCATCCATCAGTTACACGGAATAGGTCGGTCATGGATTGTAGTGCGGTAATGGCGGCGGTATCGTCCGTGCGATTGTTACGCGGGATGCAGTCGAGTGGGTACTCACATATATTGAAATCGCCTAGCACAACGTCCGGGAGGTAGCGTTCCTGTGTTAGCCAGTCGTCCGCTATCGTGTCCCAAAAGGCTCGGTTCTCTGTGTTAGAGTTTGGGGCATAGATGTTGAGGATGTTTAGGATGCGTGTGCCGTGCCACGCGATAGTAGTCAGTATGGCTCTTCCCGGAATAATTGTCGAGGATTCAGCATTGTCGGCGTTGGTGAAGTCTCGGTTGATTACTGTTGCCACACCAGCATTGGAGGTTGGGCGCGTGGGATGAGGGGAGAGAAAGATTCGGAGGCGGGGAAATAAGCTATGTATATCGTCAATGTCGCCTTCGGATATGTGGGTTTCTTGCAGGCAGAGGATTGCTAATTTTCGGTCGCGCATCAGCTGATTTATGTGGAACCACTTGGCTGTGGCTCCGCGAGCATTAGGGGTCGGTTGTCGAGTCGTGTGCGCCCCATTCATATTGAGAGTCGTGATGCGAATATGGGCTCGTGTAGGGGTTTGGATAGGTTGACCTCTACGGGGATGGCGAATAAGGTGAGGGCGTGTGGGTGCGTCCGGCGTGGTGCCGTTCGCAGTAGGTTGGTCAGGCGGAGGGCCTGGGGGGACCGGAGCGGTGGGCTCCTGGGCAGGAGCGGTGATCTCCTGAGTACGCGCGGTTGGTCTACCGTCGCGAACGGGTGGTGTGCCGTTTGGCCGGCCGTGGTGGGCCAGGGGGAGGCTACCGTACTCTCCGGGTCGGTCTTCGGTAGCGGGGCTAGCCTGGGGAGCCGCCGCGCCTCGCGGGGCCCGGAGGTTCGAACCAGATGACGAAGCTACAGCCGGGTATGAGTAGGGTGGTAAGTTAGCCAGTGAGTTTTGTCCCGCGTGCCCCACTGAAGGCGTTCGCGGTTAGAACCTTATGCCTGATTCCGGCCGGTGCACCTGGGGACGTATCCGCAGGTTTCGACTGGGCTGCAGTCCACGGGTCACCGGGACCTAAATAGGTCACCGTGTCATACCTTCTGTAGTCGCTATGCTTACCTGTTCCGGGTGGTCAGTAAATTCAGCAAAGCATGGGACTTACAGAAGGGGGTTGAGGAGGAAACAGACATTGTCCACTGAGTGGCGGTTAGGGGTTGGAGAACCGGGGCGGTGGCTACTGAAGTAGAAGGTAGTTCTACAGGGGTATGACTGCGGCAATTTAGTGCTTCGGTTCCTAGAGTGCGTATCTGGTTGCGGGGTTTGGCCAGGGCATCGGTTAGGATCCTCTCGGCCATGAGATTTGGTTACTTCCTGGGGTGTCACGCGAATGGAGAGCCGTTTGTATATGAACAATAGTTAGATAAATGAGTGGATTGGAGAGATACAGGAGCTGTAAGGAGCGACAATTTGGCAATGGCCGGCGGGCGGGGTACCAGTCTGGGGAGAAGTATCGGTGGACTATGAACTAGGAGGGGCGCGATATCGGTCCGACTACTATTCTATCTTAGTTTCCGCGGCCACGGCCGCGGCCCCTGCCACGGCCTCCTCCTCGCGCCCGGGCTCTGCCGCGATTGCCCCGTCCACTGCCTTGTTCGTTTGTCAGCGACTGTGGCGCAGCGGGAAGTACGGCCGGCGGGAGGTTCGCTAGAGCTTGGTCGGTGGCCGTCGGCGTGAACGGGTTCGGTCCTTGCCATCCCAGTAGGGTCGGCAGCGGGCAGAGGCCGGACGGGTGATCAGATCCCTGACAGTGCGTGCATAGGTAGGCTTCGAGTCGCACGGCGCCGTGAAAGGGATGGTCGAAGTTGACCGTGCGGAGGCTGTCCCGTATTGCTTGCTGTTCCGTCGGGTCGATCATAGGGAGTCGCGCGTATATCCGTATGGCCCTCGTTGGTCTGCTGTCGGAGTCACGCATGGCTAGCTCGTCAATACGGATGTTCGTTAGGAAGTCGTCCACGAGCGGGTTGTCAGCGTAGTTCGAGCAAAGCTCACGGACAGCGGCAGAGTTGAAGATGCACTGTAGGATATGAGGGGTGAGGTCGTCCAGGGTACCGCGTAGGCCCCGTAGGGCGTACAAAAAGACTGGTTGAGTCGTGTCGAGGTTAGCGGGTAGGAATATATAAGCTCTTCCGTCGCGGGAGATGACGCCCGCGTTGAGGAGCGCGCACTGTTCTTCCGCCGACAGGTCGTAGACGAAGTGCCAGACAGAGGGTCTGGGTTGCTGTGCGCCGGGGAGGGCGGGGATCGGGTGGGGGTACGATACGTCGACAAGATTGTCTTCTGGGCGCTGGAGGGCCGTAGAGAGATCAGCGGTTATGCGGTCCGCCGACGCGACACCGGCGGTTTCCGTTCTAGCATATTCAGTGACGAAGAGTACCTTCCTTTGTTCACCAGGTGCTAGCGCTCGTTGCCACACGCGTTCCTGTGCAGGGTTAAGTCGTAGCCAGGGCAGCCATAGGGACGAGGGGAATATCCTCGCAGAGTCACCGTGCTGGCGGAATGCTGGGATTATGGCTGCGGGGATGATAGCTCTCTCGCCGTCTTGGGGGGTTGGGGAGGGTAGCGGATCGGGAGGGTGCGCGGGGGATCCCCAGTTGGCGGCGTTGGTATCTGGTGAGCTTGTGTTCGACCGGTCGATGCTCATGTCATTGTCCTCCGGTTCTGCGGGTTGGGGTTGAGAATCGGTGCGTTGAGTCGGAGCCGAGTTCGCAGGGGTGTCATTTTGGCTCCAGGGAACGTCAAGGCTGAGGTAGGACAGAGGAGGGTTGCTACCGGCGCGGCGTCGCTTCCTAGTGTGGGTGGAAGAGGGGCTAGGGGCTCTGGCGGAGGGTTCGCGGTCGTGGAATGATGGAGCGCGTTGCTCCGGGACACTGGCTAGGCTAGTAAACGGCGGGCTGGGATCGTAGGGGACCAGGGGCTGTGTTTGTGAGTAGGGAGAGGTATGGGGAGGCAGGTGTACGGACCTGCGTTGGTCCTGGTATCGCCAGAGACGATTGTGGCTCGTCTGGGGCTTCTTGCGACGTCGTGAGAGGGTTGGCCTGGTAGGCTGCTTGTCCCAAGTTTTGGGACGCCGCCATACTGGTGGCGTTGGTGCTCGCCGGCGTGTGTTCGAAGGCTTTTGTGGTCCGTTGAGCCTTCGGATTACTATTGAGAGGTGGGGCGGCGTTGGGGGCCGGGCCCGGGCCAGATAGAGACGGGACTAGGGATCTAAGACGGCTGCGGGGGGACAGCTGAGTTGGTTCCGTAGGGGTGGTAGGCAGAGAGGGGAGTGGAGGAAAGTTTTTGACAGATAACTCGGGGACTTGGGTAGTCGCTGGGGGGGAGGACGCGGCGCGGGCAGCGGGCGTAGCCTTAGTGTCAGCAGGGGACCCCGGCGGAACACTCATACGCTCAGAGGGAGGAGATGGCTCGTACTGGTCGCCATATTTGGTGCGCTGCTCCATATTTGGGTGCGGAGCGGTCCACGTCCTGCCCTGGTCGTCGGTATATTCGATGCGTCGCGGCATACTGGCTTAAGATAGATAATGAGGTTGGGAGGACGAAAATAACAGGTTGTGGGTGCTTGTTGGTTGGTAGCTGGGGCTCTGAATAGAAGGATTGTTGGTGTATGACTGGAAGGCGTTGGGTTTAAGTATCTGTGTGCGTGGAGGAGTCCTTACCAACGGGTTGTGTTATTGGTGCAGTGCGAGGACTCCGGTCGGGCTTGGGATTTCTGTCTAGATGGCTGAGTGAGCGTATTTGCCGGAGAAACAAGGAGGCAGCGCTCTTGGTACGCAGTTTCGTGAGGATGCGTAGTGATGTTGCAATGGAGAGGGCACCGCGATGACAGGTTAAATTGGCAGTCTTAGGTTGAGCGTGGAGGCGGTGTATCGGAAGGGCGCGTACGTCTCCGGAGCATATTCATTAATGTGATTGATTCATAGGGTACATATGTGACTACGCAGGACATGTAGTAGAATCACGACATAGAGAGCAGCAGGGTTGCTGACGGTGGGTTCGAGAGGTGGGTCAGAAGGGAGTACGGCTGCCGACGAATATAGGAAGGCGTCACAATGGGACCTGGTGGCGTTCCGGAGTTTTGCTCAGTAATGTACTCTTCTAGAGTCTCCAGGGAACGGTTGTCATGCGTATTCCGTCGTTCCTCTAGTCTGTTGTAAGCTCTGCCTACGGAGACGCAGAGAGTGGGTGGGAGGCGTCGGGCGCGGTAACGGTGCCAGAGGGAGAAGAAGATACTCGAGATTGGCCACCTGGCGAGCTGGAAGCCTAGTATGTACCACGGGCGTTGGATTGCTTCGTTCGGTAGGAGAAGGCGATCTCCAGAGGCGGGGAGGGCTGCTCTGTCGTCTCCTGTTCGGGGGTGTAGGAGGCGTATTTGGACGGACACGGCGAGGGGATGTTCGGCGCGAGGGTCCGTGAGGATAGCCAGTGTGAGGTGCGTTTGGTCGGGGAAGAGTAGGGGTACACATTGACCTAGTGGGGCTGGCGAGCGTGGAAGGCACTTGAGAAGCCACGTGACCGTATAGTCCACGTGACGGATGGGTGCTTTGAGAAGATGGAGGGTAAAGGGAGGGCGCGGCAGGGGGCGGCGTGGATTGGGAGCCTGTCGCGGTGGGTAGGACATCCTAGGGAGGGAGATTTCCATCGGGGGAGGGCAGGGTGGTAGAATTGCTTCGGGCGCTGTCGGATATTTGATTTTTTAGCACGCGTTTGGGGCAGGGTGGACTTACGCATTCGCAGGGCTTGTGGCTCCTCCGTAGTAGTGACCGCGGGGGTGTAGTTAAGGATTTGGTCCTGTAGGAGGGGGGCAGTGCCGACGGGGGTGGTGGACGGGGACATATTGTGGGTAACGTTTGGTATGGGTGGATGGGAGTTGTTTGGTGGTGTAGTTCGCTTTCGTATTTAACGGCCAACTTGTGTTTATCATTTGATATATTATAGAGAGTGGCGTAAAGTGTCCGCATTGTATGGCAAATGTACGTCATGTTGGGTCGGCGTTAGTGGGAGGTGAGGGGGTATTAATTATTGCATAGGAGGGATTTGGGATGTGTTGGGCATGTAGTTGCATAATAGATAGAAACATTTGTGGGAGGATAGTTGGATTAGAATTTAATCTGCATAAGGGAGGGCATTGCGATGGTGAGTGGCGGAGGGGACAGGGTAGGTTAGGGGTCATGTGATTAGAGAGGTTCGGCAACGTTGTTCGTAAGGAACGGTATCATCCGCTTTCGTATTTACACGTGGTTCGGCATGAATGTTTATAATAAGCTGTCGGTAGTTACCCGAAGGGTCGTGACGTTGGTACTTGTCACGTGTTCAGAAAGTTTTTGATGGGCATGGGGAGGTTGTGGTGGACTTCCTGGATGTCTCATGCGTTAGGGTTGGGTGTTCGGTTCATGCGGGGGGTACGCGGCGTTGGGGGTGTTCTTAGTGTTCTTGAGAGGTATGGTAGGTTCCTGCACGCGGGGGGGGGCTATGGTAGTTATCCTTGCTGACGCGATGTGCGTGGGAGACCGGACCATGGTGGTGGTACGGGTGCAAGGAGCCCCCCGTATCCGTTTCTCTCGTAGCGCCGTTCCTCAATGTGATCCTAAGCAGCGGCTCTTTTTCGAGTGCTCTTGATCCGTTGAAACTCTGAGCGGGGTAAACAGGGCACTAGGGAGGTTCAAAGTTGGGAGATACGGCGTATCTGAATCCGTATCTCGACAACCAGATACGCTCCACCGTCACCGTGACCCTTGTGACGCTAACGGCTTCAAGGCACCTCTTCCAGGTCCACCATGTGCCAACCGCAACGGCCCAATAAATCATATATGGTACCTACTACAACATTATTGCAACAATACAGCTAGCCGATCAGACGGCATATCCTGTCTAGCTACCCAAATTGGATGGTCCGCAAGCTTATAAGCTGCTGAGGAGTATGGTGTCTGCTCTTGCTCTTGTTCTTGTTGCTTTCGCTACTTGATGTCTAGTTCAAGCAAGCGTAGCCGGAAGCGTGCATCTTCTCGTGCGGCAACTGACGAGTCCGCGGAACTGGCAAAGAAGCCCCGCCAGAGTTCGGCTATTCCTAGCCTGCCCTGGTCCGACAAGAGCTCTGCGAAGATCTGGGAGCTCATAGGCGAGCTAGAGAAGCCAGAGAATTTTTCTGTTTACTTTGGCAATCATGTGAGTAATTACTCCCCTTGTTTTTGTCACAACCCTACATGGACAATGTAGAACCATTCCGGTGACACAAAGGAGCACGTTCACCGGCGCATCAGCCAACGGCTCTTCCCGCAATGGTCCCAGCTTGACATTAAGACCGTGTCGGAACGCGTCAAATCAAAAATAAATTGGTACGCTATTGTGTACTTGGCTTGGTCTACGATATTGATTTATTCATGCTGCGTCGCATGTTGTTTTCTAGGGTGATCAAGAGATACACTGAGCATGCAAAGAGGCTCCAAAAGACGGGTAGTGGTGTCGATGCGGAGCAGCAGCAGTCATCGAACAACCCAGTCCAGTACATGGACTTCTACATCTATGCAGATGGACCGGATGATGAGACACCCGATTATGCTAAGAACATCTGGGGTGTGTGGCCTAACTATCTATTTTGACCCTCTCGCTGATGACCTATCCGCCACTTGTCCTAGATGAGATTGTGAAAGATTTCCCATTCTTCACGCGCATGCATCGCCTGCTTGCTTCTCGTCCGAATGTGAACCCTCCTGCCATTACGACTGGTGTTGGTCCCACTGGGAGGAGGACTGTTTTCATCCAACCGCCGTCTAATTTCTCGCAGCTCTCAGCTCAACCTGAAGAATATGGCCTGGGCAATACCGGTATGCATCCAGGTTTTGAGACTCAGCCTACAACACCACAGGACTCTGAGCATGTTGCTGCCGTTCGAACACTTCTTGACGCACTAAACCTTCCCCCATTCCGCAACACTACGGCTGCTGTTCTTGACCCGGTCACTTGCCCGACCATTCCTTCGAGTCAAGAGACTGCTCTCACAGGCAATCAGACTACTGTGCCTAGGCCTATCCCGGCTGTCCCTGATATCGGCGCTTCACCATCAGCAGACATCACATCAGCAGCTGCGGATATCTTTGATGCTACTGCCTCTGCTGCCGTCGCTACCTCCACTACCTTCGCTACCTCTGAGTCTGCTGCCGGTCCTTCTGACCAATGCACTACGGCCAATGTGGAGCACCCTCAGGTTAGTAATCAGGCATCTCCGCAAGGCAGCCAGACAAACTCAGCAGTGAGTTATCGATCAAAATCTTAGCTTTTTTGAGATTAATTGAACTGCAGGCACGCGTGTCACCAACTGTTGCTCAGAGGCCACCGGAGAGGCTGCAGGACGTGCCGACTAGGAGTAAAGCCGGCGCAGGTGGTTCCAAGATGAATTTGAAGATTGTCGGCAAGGCCCGCACATTCGACGACAATCTTAACAACATGCACCTGTAAGTGCGCCCTGTATTGTGATATCATTTGCTCATGCCATCTTAGTAAAAGCATGGAGTTCCTACGCACCAAAGCCCGCGCCGATCTTATCAACACGTTGATTACTCAGAATAGGGAGAATCGTAAGCAGCTGATGGAAGAGGTCAGGCAGGACTGGCTTACCCGCGAAGAAGCCAAGCCTCGATTCGATGAATTGGTCGCAACCGGCAATAAGCTCATGGAGGAGCTCAACGGGCTGAATGCTAGCTTGGCCAGTACGTCTGAGGACATCCATCATTCCCCAAAGACACCCGAGCGCAAACGTACTAATGCTATTGGCTCACCGCACACCCCTCGCCGCCGGGAGAGAACGTCGCAAGTACCTCGGACTCCGACTCACCCAAGTAGGGGTATATCACATCAGTCACCTGGTTTGGCGCGTACACCACGCGTTATGCGGCATCGAGATCGGTCGCCAAGTCAGATATGGGATATTGAAGATGGGCGACCACTTCCGGATGATGATGATGAGCTTGCTTAGGTATCCACCCTTATGGCCCTCGTCTCCAAACTAAACAGCCTTCCGTGTTACTTTACCTCTGCGCTGAAATGTTTCACATAATCCATAGAATTTTTGGTCTGCGTCTTACTATATTACCATACAATTTACGCAATGTTTTCTTGTGCACCCAGCACATCTGGCACACAGGACCAAACCCAGGGCGTATGCATGCCTGACCGGATGCACAAGGCGTGTGGCAAAGCACATGTTCTCGCTTCACACGCTATGCGACACAGCGTGGGATGTGGAGTGCAGTGAAGCAGGCGCAAGCTGGTGTGAGCAAGCGCAGAGTTGTCGTCAAGCGAGTTGAGGCGGAGCGACGACGGACGGCTATGAAGTGAGCCCGTGAGTCCGAGTCGGCAGACAAGGCGGGAAGAGTGGCCGGATGCGACGCACACCTATGACCTGCGCGAACTGATCGCCTGACGGTGTGGTGCGGTCCGAGCGCATGCGCCTCATCTCCTCCTTAACCTGTATGAGACCGTTGACGAGACTCGCGATAGACGTCTGGAGTGACTGTACTGACACTGCGTAGCCACGTCAGCATCCTCGTTCTGCTGCACACGCAAATGACATACCGCGTGCCGCCGCCTCGAGATGCGGCATGTCCTCGACGAAGGTCACCAGCGTAGGATCGCTCCGGAGGAGTATCCGAGCGAGGTAATGCAAGAGCATGGGACACCCCGCACCACCCTTTGACCGTCTTCGTCTCGCGGAGCTTCAGAAGCACGTCGAGCTTGAACCCCCATGCGCCGCTTCAAAATGTGGATACTTCGAGCGCGTTGCCGACCGAGAGAACCGCCTGGAATGCGCTCGCTGGGTCCAGCGGTTTGTGAGGGCAATACGATGATGACGCACCTGAAGCACCGCACGCCACACCATCGCCCGCGCCCCGCTCCGCCATGGCTGCCAGAAACGCCATTACCGTCGTCTTGGACGTCCTAAGCATGCGCACAGTCAGCCCTGCGCCCGCCGCCCGAAAAGCGACAACGACGCACACGTCCGCCTCGCTCTGCACGACACCAAGCAGCGCGCTGACGAGCGCGACCACGCCTGTGTACAGCTCTGGCTCGGCCCGCGCGACGCGCCGGAGCTCGTCGAGCGCTGTCTCGCCGTCGCTCGCGTTGCGCGCATGCCCGGACCTGACGAAATGCGCGGCGCGCTCGCGCATGTCCATTTCGTCCTCGAACAGAAGGCCAGCACGTCAGAGGTCGAAAAATGAAAGCTTAAGTTGTCCAAATCCTCGGGGCAGCGGACATTGACAATGAGAAGCTTGAGGAGCGCCTTGTCGACGGCATCATCTACTCGTTCCAAGAACGAGAAACTGAAGATCAGGCCATGCTCGACGGTTTTGGCACCGTAGTCAATGCGCTCGGCATCTGTGTGATGCGGCGATGCGGCGAGGATGGAGGCAAAATGAAAGCTAAAGTTTTCCAAACCCTCAGTGCAGCAGACATCGACAATGAGAAGTTTGAGGAGTGCCTTGTGGACAGCATCATCTACTCATTCCAAGAACCATGCTCGATGGTTTTGGCACCGTAGTCAATGCACTTACCATCCGGCGTGTGCACAGGGATCGGGACCGGGTAGTTGAGGCGAAGGCGTGTACCGTTGGCGAGCAACAGGCAGGACGTAAGGAAACTGGGACCAGATCGAGGCTGAAGTATATGCGCACGCGGCAAGAGTACGCACCGTCTATGAGCAACAGGCAAGCCGCACAAAAACCGGGGCGTACCTGGCATGCGGAAGAGCCTTTACAGCGGCGAAGTCTCCGATCGCCGCTTGTCGTCGGCAATGGCAGGAGGACGGGGGAGAGGTAGGTCATTGCAGTGTCATTGCCTATGATATTGCTGAGATCTGACAAATAAAATAGAAAGAAGACACACCTCTGGCTACACGTATCTCTGGCCACAAACTGCCCTGGAATAGTTCCCCTTCTGCCAGAGAAGCCTGGAAGTGTGTAGGCGGCAGGAAAACGAGAGGGTAGGACGAGAGAGGTGAGTGTCGGAGTGAACGCCGGTGTACGCACTAACTTGAATGTACGCGCATCGGTGCCACTTCGGCGCTTATCGCACACGCGCCCTCGGCCCCTCGCCATGATCAGCATCTGCCCGCATGGAGCAGAAAGACGCTTCCCACGATGCCAACGAGGACGCGGCTGTCTGAATCACTTGACCTTCTCAGCTGTCGTGGCTGGCTGCCATGCGAGGGCCCGAGTAGCAGAAGTCCTGGCCGGCCGATTCGAAGTAAGAGAGCCCGCCGGCTCACTGAACCGACCCGTGCCATGGATGAAAGCGTTGTGGGCCCCTGCAAGGCCTACTGCGATGACCCAGAGGGTCAGCAAAGTAGAAATGAGCTAACTTTATTTCTTTTTCGTCTAGGGCCGCTTGACGAAAACTTCGGGCAGACGCACGTAGCGCGGCGTCTGGGCACTACGCATCAGCCGCAGCAGATGTCTGCGAAGGAGGCGAGGAGAGGACATACATGATGACAACGTACTCGAATCACCTTGGCTCTGCGCGCCATGCACGGTCCGTCCCGAGCGTCAACGAGGGCCTCGTAGACGTTTTCATCGCCGGCGCGCTGCCGCTTGACCTCATCGGCGGGAGCGACGACTACAACTCGTGCACGATGGCCCGCTCACGCCCATGCACGGCCCTCGGATTGCTCGGCACCACAGCCGTGACGCGACTCGGCCCCTCGCTCAACGGCGCCGGGGGGCTCAACGTACGCAGTGTCCAGGACGTGCTTGCCGGTCAGATGCACCCTGCTCGTTCTCCCTCCGCCTCGGACTGACCGATGCGCGGCAGCATTCAGCTACCCCGGCCGCTAAGCGCACCTCACCTCACTCGTCCTCGACGGTGCGCCGCTCGTCAACCGTGACATCCTCCTACTCCACCATCTGCCGTCCCTTTCCGCCTTCCACCTCGCAAACACAACCGTTTCCGACGAATCGTGCGTGTGCCCGCACTTTCCTACCTCCATTCTCTGTCCTGACCCGGCACTCAGACATCAGGCCCTTCCACCTCATCACCCCTCGCCACTCGCTAGCCTGTCTCTCCCTCCACAATAACACGAGCATCACCGATGATGCATGCCCTGCACCCGCGCTCCTCACTTGCCCGATCTCGCCGGTACCACCATCCGAATGCCCGGCCTGCACTGCCTCACGCGCGCCGAGCAACTTGTGCGCGCACTCGCGCTCGACACGCCCGTGCCGTGCAAAGCTTACCTCGACAGTACGTTTTCCCTCTCTCTCCCCCACCCGGCCCTGCACACGCTGACACGACGGGCACCAGTCCTGCACACACGCTGCCTCCTCGCACCCACTCCCGCACCCACTCCCGCACCCATCACGTCCCTGTGCGTCGTCTCCGTGCTTTCCACCGCCCTCCGACACAACCTCGCCGCGCTGTGCATGTCGCGCACAACCGCGCGCTCTTTGCCACCATGCCAGCGCGGCCTGGTGCCGACGCTGCTACACGCAAGCGTCTGCAGGTGTGGCTGGAGATGCTTGGTGTGTGCGATGGCACGGTGCATGTAGGTGTCATCCAGCGCAATAAGCTACCACACACGCTCACCGTGTCGAGATCGGGGGAATGAAGTTGTTTTGGGGCTGTATGACCACGCATTTTGCTGTAGGCTGCAAATGGTATTCCTGTCTCATACGCTTGACCACCGCATATTACACAAATATATCTCATTTCCCCGCATTCAGCTAGCTATGAGGCCTTTGTAAGCTACGATTTCATTGACTAGGTACCTTCGCAACTCGTCTCCTTCAGCGCCGTCCTCTACCACTGGCCCCATAGCCTGAAAGCCTACTTGATCTATTTCCTCTTCCGCACGGCCATGCTGCTGAACATAACGTTGTGATTCTTCGAGGCCTTCGACATCAATGATCAGATTATGCAGTATAATGCATATGGTGATCCACCTGCATGCGCGTACGTGTGCTTCAACAGACCGGATATCAACACGTAGGCCGCGCAAGCACTGGAAGCGTCCTTTTAGTGCGCCAACTGTATGCTCACAACGGATGCGGATGTGAGCAAGGGTCTTGTCGAAAAGTATGTTGTCCGGTTGGAAGGAGGCTGGCTCTTTGTGCATGGGGACAGTGTGAAGATTGGAAGGATATGCGGAGTCTGCCCACGCAAACTCGCCTGGGCCAAAGAACCAGTCTGGGTACTTCCAAGCGGCAGTATGCTTGAAGGCGGCAGCGTCATGTGCTGAGCCAGTCATGCCATGTGAGTAATCGACAATACGGAGGTTGGACGGTGTGTTCCCAATCTACCACAAATCATCAGTCCAATAATACCTGTATAATGCCCATAGAAACTGTTCACACAAACATACCTGTAGATTCAATCCATAATTGGATTTGCGAGTAAAGTACGCGTCTCCATCCCGGTCAGGTCTCTTGTAAATAACCACAATTGTCCCATCGTACATGACCCAACCTTCACACCAGCGTCCACGAAAGCCAATCTCCTGAGCGATCCATTCTTTCTCAAGCTCCTTTTCTTCAGCAGTGAGAGGACGAACAAAGACATTGTGAAGGCTCTCAATAGCTGTGAAACAGCGTTCTGTGAAATTTTCAACTGAGCCCTCCGAGATACCACAAATTCGTGCCATATCTTCTACAGATGCAGCATTCCCATACCGTCCGAGGCGGTACAGCGTAACAGCAAGCTGTGTTCGAACTGGGGTCTGTGCATTGTTGGAATTGTTGGCAAAGATGGGATGGTTTTTGATGAGCAAAAGCAGGGTGTCGAAGACGTGGGGAGAAACGCGCAGCATGTTAACAAACCGTCCATGGTCCTGATGATCTTTCTGGTATTCCCAAGCCAGCTCTATTTGACCCATTTTCAAGATACGATGATCCCTTCCTGTAAGGTATCGCGTGTTTCGAACAAGCTGTAGAATCTGGATATCCAGGAGGAGCTGCATAACAAAATCTTCAAGATCGTCTGGGAAGGCAAGAACATGTTGTGTAGCCATGAAACGCAAGTACCGGTCTATGTAGATGGCGTGAAGTGTAGGTTGAGGCATGGCTGTGTACTCAGCGCTGCAGTAGGAAGCAAGAAAACCGTCAATTTCAATGAAATCCCTGCCAGTATTGTGACTAAATTACTGCTGACAAGCAGGCTGCGGATGTGTAGCTGTCGACGGCAGGCACGACTCAAATCGGCAGCTAGGTCCGGTTACAGCTATTTCTGCTCAAGGGCAATCAAGCGTGATAGCTATTCTAAGTAATCGTGACATTATCTAAGCGAGATACGGGGTCGAAGTACGGTGCGAGATACGAAACCAGATACGCCGTATCTCCCAACTTTGAACCTCCCTACTGCTAGATGATAGCACGTGTTGGTCCTCCTTCCCAGGCTTTGCATTTTGCCTGCCCTTGGATCTCGGCTTACTCCTTGTGCGCTGCTTTAGTCACCTCTGGCTGCGCGACTTTCCCAGGCGCGCACTCGGACGAAGAAGAGTAATGTCGCTTCATCATTCCCGGCCACGTTGCTCGGAACTTGTGTTCAACCTCCCCCTTGGTGGGTTCATCTCTTTGGCTGATTTCATGGCACCACTCTAGTACGCTCCCAGACGGTGCGCAATCTTCGGCTTTTCACCACGCACGTGGTACGTGCTAGCGTAGCGAACGCAGCCGCCACTCCGCTGACCAAAAAACTGCTCTTCGCTTCTGTCATTCCGTCGTACAAGTCCGTCCCTAGTCACCTGGGTAGAGCGGCTGTCTCGTACAAGCACGGCGCGCCGTGTAACACGTTAGAACCAGTGCTATTACGATATATCTAAGTCTGTCCGTGCAGCTTGACTGTACTCACATCACTGTCTCACGACAACGACAGCGGACGAGGTGCGGACGGGTGCGCTTCTTGCCCTGTCCGGTCAGCAACGGCGCACTGCCTCCCACCACAACCTCCAATTCGCATCCGGCGGCCATGTGTTGATTCTGATATCGTCTCCGTATACAGTCCGTATACTCGTTCTCCTTAAAACCATGATCTCTCATTCATGTCAAGTCCTTGTGACTGGCACGATACGCCCCCCCAACAGCCTGAGCGCGGGTTCTGAATTCCAGGTAGCCTGCCTTATCCGTGCATTCGCATCGACAAAGTCTCGAGAACGGCTCCACGCTAGGATTTCACCGATGCCGTGAATGACGAGAAGCGGGCCCACGCGCGCATAGTGCGCATCTGAGAAAGCGCTGTCATTCAGATGCGACCTTGTGCTTCGCGAGAGCAGTCCATGCTATTTGTATCCAGGCCCAGCTGGAAGAGAGTGCGATGTCTTGGAGTTGTGGCAACGCGATCGCAGTGCTTTCGCGTATCAGTGCATTGTGCGTGGTAATTTATTTCAAGCTCACAAGTGGTTGTTTAGGGGAATCGTACAAGGACGCTCTTCTTTGACAACTGATATATCTGTCGAAGTGGCCGCATAAAACCCGTGAATCTGCTGGAACTGGGATGACGCTAGATAAGGACATGATGTGCGCCATGACGCCACGAATGTACTGTACCACGACAAAGACGCCGCGAGGGGGAGGCGGGAGGAACGTAGGAAGGACATTAATATTGGCAGCCGCGTAGCATTAGAGTGCGCCGGGCTTGTTATCGCGAATACACGGGATTGCAGCGTGAGGGGATATATGGTACGTGTGGCACAAGAATCGGGCACAACATAAACAAAAGGTCATGCAGGGCGTTACACAAACGAACCCGGACAATCAGAGCATAGCTGGGACAAACTCTATAGTGCGAAGAGCATGCAAGGGCAAAGAAATGGTGCGGCGTAGTGGGCATGAGAAGGTGCTAAGGCCGTAGACCGAGGCCTTACCGCTCGAGCCAGACTATCGACGGAGTGTCGATCTTTTCTGCACTGTCGTCTGGCGCGAGATCGCGTACCGTCTCATCCTCGCCGTCTGAGCTATCCTCGCCGTCTGGATCGTCGTTGCGGTCCTCGAAGCTATCACGAGACAGTCGACGGGTGTACGTAGGCCAACGCGGGCGCAGTTGCGGCTGGAGCTGGGAAGATGAAGTGGAAGACATCCGCGTGTGCGAGTGTGCTGGCGCCGAGGGGATGGGGAACATAAAGGACGGCGACGACCGCACGGCGCTCGCGAAGAACGTGAAGACAGACGTCGGCGGTAGCGATGGCGGGTCCGAACGCGGCCGCTGGCTGCGCGGAACTCGATACGAGGTACTGTTGGGGATCGTCGGACTGCTTAATGAAACTAGTGGCGGTGAACCGGGTGGCGCAGCCGTCGATGGACGGGAAGGCGATGGGCTGGGCGTTGATGAGAATAGACCCGCCGCGGCGGCAGGGCAGGGGGTGAATATCGTGCCAAGTGGGTTTCCGCTGAGGCAACGCGTCAGCAATTGATTTCCGTGTAATATACGATTGACTCACCAGTACCTGCAGCCCACACCCTCCCTCACACACCCGCAAGTACTACTGTGCATCTTCTGTACCGCCCTACAATCAAAGTATTCCGCGTCCATCGGCAGGAGTGCGTCTGTCGCATTGCCGCGTGCAATCCAAACGCCGTAGTTGCGACGTGGTATTGCGCTCAGATGGATCAGCGTCCCGCAGCCGTTCGGTCGCCGCGGTTGCGCGCGCGGCGGAAGCTTGCAGAACGCGGAAGGCTTCCTACGGGGCTGGATTGGCACAGCATCCTCGTCATCGGCAGGACATGCATCGAGCATTCCGCCACAATACAAGGCAAAAGTGCCCGCCGCGTGATCGGCATCCTCAAGCCGCATCTCAGCTTCGGCTTCAAGCCTCCGCGCATCACGCTCCGTCAGGTCTGCGCTGTCCGCAGTGCCGACTAATGGTCCGAAACCCCATTCGGGTCCGTACTCATCGCCGTCGTCCTCATCGTCCTCGTCGTAGTCGTCTGCGTAGCTAGACCTTGAGAGCGCTCCAACTGGTGGCGCACGGCGCACCGACGGGGAAGTCGGTGGTCGGGCAGGCGGCAAGGAATACGACGTGGGCTGGCTGGAGGAAGAAGAAGAGCCCGAAGGGTCGCGTATGAATATTGCGCCGCGGCGGCGAAGACGGGACGCCTCGCCTGACCGGAGAAGGTCCGAAAGGACGATAGAGTCATCTGCGTCGGTGAGCGACATTGAAGAAGCGGTTGAAGTCGACGGTTCTGGCTGGTGGTCGGATTGACGTCTGTAGACGAGCGGCATAAGGTACTGGGATGGTGATGGTCAAAGGGCAAAACGCGCTGGCGGCGGTGTGGGGTCGTGGCAAGTCCCGTCTAAGAACTAGGCGCCGGCGTGGTTAAGGACCGTAATGGCTCCTATCCGCGTGGCGTGCGCTGCCCAATTTTAGCCTCCACTACTGTGGCCAATCCAACCTCGTCCGATGGGAGCTTGATTCATCCCGTCAAGCATACCGACGAGACTGTTCCGTCCACAGTTACTATAGACACGTCACCCTCTAACTTGGAGTCGCGCCTCGTTCCTGGTGGCCTAATACACGACATAGCCCGCTACTGTTTGCACGTCGGACAGAGAAGCTCATCTAAACCGAGGAGCCTTCACCCGTAGCCAACTTTCCGTCGGCTATCCTGGCCCTCGTAGAAACATCCATAGAAAGAAATCAAACGTCAGAGTCGTTAAAGGAACATCATTGCGCTCTACGAGTCCATATTCCTACAAGACGCTCAATCATCCTATTCGTTGGCCTCGGCAGCCACTGTGTGCGTCTTCATCAGTTCAGTCGCACCCTGAGCATCGTCTGTACTTACCGACGCCATTCGCTACGGGCGTCGTGCTGCCCTGTTCGCGTGCCAGCGCTTTGCCCCAACCCTCTTCAAAGAGCTCTGCGTGCTCCAGGGGAGATGCAACCGCCGCGGCGATTTTCGACCGACCCCTTGCCTTGAGGTCTGATCGCCACGCATCCACGACCTCAGGTACTTTGCTGGGAAACGATGCATGAACAAGAACTAGTGAAAATTTCCTATGCTCACCTTGGTGCGTACGTCCTTGCAAAGAGCGCGGCTTCGGGCAGACGCTGGGTCTTGGAAAGGAGGTTTACGCATGCACCTGCGTCACCAAGCTGGAAGAGGATTGCGAAGGCCATGTTGTTCTGTCCCTTTTCCTCTGTGCCACAGTCAGCCATTCGGAAGACGACTGGCCAGTGAAGCGTCTACCTGCTCTCGTCGCGAGTTTTCGCAGCCCATCCGTGTCGCCAACCGAGAGTAGTAAAAGCATGAGAGCGCCAAAATCTTCCGCCTTTTCGAAGCACTCGCGCGCAACATCAAACCGCCAGACTGCGAGCGCGCGGTCGCCAACAGATTTCCATTTTGCCTCAGCCTCACCCTCCGGGATTGAGCGCACGATCCCCAGCGCAAGATCGAGGTCGTCAAGCTGTAGAGCGAGATCGAACTTATGGTCCGGGTCGGTTGTCACCTTGAGTGCGAGCTCTTTAAGCCCACGGCTTTCGAGGAAGCGAGCGACCTTCCCAAGTTGATCCTTAGGAATCGTCTGCAGGGTCTCCTCAGCTGCGTCCATATCCTCGCGCAGCACGGCCGTCTGATACTCGATGACGCTTAGAGCCAGCGTGTAACCGTAGACGCTCATGTCCTTGTCAGCGACGTAGATCCGATTTTGTGAGGGCAAGAAGCCAAGGAGAGACATTGGCTTGTCAAAGCTCGCGACTAAATACGACTCTGAGCCGACGAAGTAATTGAGGCGATTGGCAGAGTTGGTATAGATGAAGCAGTCGCCGATCCACTTTGCCGTCTTGACGCTGTGGTCGCCCGATGAGTTATAAGTTGGACATACAGGGCAGAACGAGCGTACTTCTCCGGGATCTCAGTTACAATGTCGAAAGCCTCCTCGACACCCTCGTCACCAAGGTCGATGCCCTCCTCGAGCTTAGCATTATAGGCCTCTCTGTCAAATCGAAGGATGTAGAACGAGTCCTCAGCCGTGATCGCGACTAAGTTTCCAGTGCTAGACCAGTAGACCTATCCATGCTCAACGGATGGTTTAGCGCAAGGGAAGGTTGCTCACATTCTTGGACTCGACGTCAACCCGACGCACAACCTCGCCAGACTCCCAGTCCCAGAACACGACAATGCCGGGTCCACGCGCGCCGAGAAGTGTTCCCCCATGCAGGCTCTCAATGGCCCACGAGCCCGCACCCTTCATGCCTGCGCCCGAGCGCTCACGGAAGTTCTTGTACACGCGAACTTTGAGCCTTCCCTCCAGCACCGCGTACGTATTAGAGTCACCCGCCCACGCGAAAGAGCTACCCTGGCCGAAGGCCTTGTTCCGCCATGCGAGTGCAGTGTAGATGATGTACTCCCCGTCACCGACAACGGTCACGAAGCGTCCATTGGGTGAATGCATGAGCGACGTCGCGTATATTTCTGTGTTGCCAATTTCTTTGACGGAGACCGGAATACGCACCGCTTCGGTGTACTGATCATCTGTGATGGTGGCGAGGTTTGCGGAGAGGACTTCGGTGTTACGCGTGTAGATAAGCTTGCCGGATGGGTCCATCGAAAACGTGGGCTCGTCTCGACCGAGCTGTAATTCGTGTTTGAAGCAAAATTTAACATACCAGCGAGTGCTACGCACCTTAATCACCACTGAACCCTCGTCGAAGCCAACAGCAATGTCGTTCGCATCCTTCCTAACGGCAACACACCACGCGCGCTCGAAACCATAGCTAAGCGTATTCTCGAGACGATAAGTTCCGCCGTTCCACAACTTCACAGTGCCATCTTCACTGCCGCTGACAATAAGCGGCAAGTTGGGATGGAAAACAGCAAAGGAGACGTTGTTTGTGTGGCTCTCCATAGTCTGGACACAGCTCTTCGAGAGGTAGTCCCAGACCTTAACTGTTTTGTCATCGCCGGTGGTGACAAGGTACGGCTTGTCAGCACCAGGGTAGAATTCTACGTAGTTGACACCCTTGTCGTGAGCCTCCATTGAGAAGTTAGGAACGGGTGAGCTAATAGACCACATCTTGACCGTGCGATCGAGACATGAGGATGCAAATGTGTTGGGGTCCTTGGGATTTATGGCGATGTTCATGATGTAGTGCGTATGACCCTCGTAGGACTAGGCGGATATTAGATGTATATAGAGAAGAACTAGACCAGCTCTGAGGCAATTGCGAGCGACAGTGGGTATAGCATGTGGACGCGACAGTTTCATTACGCCACGACCCAGCGAGGCGCAACTAGGCCGTTTAAATAAAGAAATTGAACATTTCAAAGACAGGCAGAAGTGCCGATTCGTAGTGCGCGTCCTAAGGGCTGGTGCAGACGAGGCGCATGGGACACGCACCTGTATGCACTTCCATTGCTTGTCCCAGTCCCAAGCTTTAATGGTCATATCATCGCTTCCCGTAAATATGATGCTAGCCGTTGGATGCACAGTGAGACATCGGATATAATCCGGATGTGCCTCGAAGGCGATGACCTTCTCGTGCGTGTTGTAGTTGAAGACGCGTAGTTGGAAATCGTCGGACCCAGCCACGAACCAATTTTTGCGTGCGACAAAGCGACAGCAACGGACAGGGACCTCTGAGACCTCAAAAGTCTTGACGAGCGCCCCAGTATCGTAGCTATATATGTTGACGGAGCCATTGTAGAGACCTGCGAGGAGCCATGGTTCCGTCGGATGGAAGTCAACCGCCTTGACGCGGTCTGAGCGATTAAATTGTTTTCGCTATCGTATTCTTAATTGTATTCTTATTTGACTCCACCAAGACGCACCTGGATGTCCAGAAGCATGGCGGACCGGGAGGAAAGCGGAGACGTGTAACGGGAATCGGAGCCTCGTAGCATCGTGGTCAAAAATATGAGCACGTGACCATGAAATCACGAATCTCGAAAGCCTTGTTCAGTTCCTGAGCTCGGCGTCAGGCGTGTCTGCCAGGTCTCTCGACTCTCGGCAGGGCGCGATACTAGCCTGACGCCCATTTCATCGCGTCTGAATCCATTGGCTCTGTACACTCTAGCTTCACTTTCCCCCCAACGATGTCCGCCGACGTACCAGTCGCGGCTCAGCCGCTGCATGGATCCGAGACAATGTCAGATCAGCACTCCACCGCGAGTGCTTATTCGTACACTCGGGATCGCCCGTACGCCCTCCGCCGCCTTTTCCCTGCTCAATATGAATGCACAGAGAAGGCCAGTCGGCGCAGTGCCGCCAGAGGCGTACGTACCCCGCGCTGGGAGTGACCTACTGCTTTCACCATCCTTGGACCAAGAGCAACCTGAGCCTCGCTTTCTTCAGCCCTCTAATGCACTGGAAGCAGGCGCTCAGTCTCCGGAATCTCGCAGTTTGCGTCGAACTTCTCGCCGATTCTCTTCACAGACACAAGACGACCTTCGCGTCTCCATCCTCTCAGATGCTCCCCCAGACCGCCGTGCTCACGGCGGCCGTAGGCGGACGCACACAGCGACCTTCAACTTCGATGACGTCCTTAGCCTCTTCGTCAACTCACGTAACGAAGCCAAGGACATGCGTCGTCATTTACAATCGACGCTTCAGAAACTCGAACAAGCGCGGCAACGCGCGGAAAAGGCCGAGGGTCTTGCTGGACAGCTCGCGACTCGCGTCACTGAAGTTACAGGCGAACGCAGTAAGGCTCTCCAGGACATTTCTCGTGCACGCGAAGAACTGAGCATGTATAAACTTCAATATTCCAATGCCCAGCAGCAGCTTGAACGCGGCAATCAGGCGCTGCAGGATTCCGAAGCACGTCGCGACGAGGCTGAAGAAACCGCTGCGCGTGCTCGTGAAACTGCACGCCAAATACGAACAATGCTCCTTGTTGAGCGCGCCAAGGAGGAGGGCAGAATGGAGGGTTTCCGGCAAGGCATGCGGGCACGCGGCCATGCGTATTATGAGGACGACTACGACGTGTACGACGAACAGGATCGGCGTCAGGCACAGGAGGCTATGGAAGATATCCTTGACGTTGAATCGGCTTACGACAAGGGGACGTCTTCGCGGCGGCGCTCACCTCCACTCATATTCCCGAGAGAAGCTCCCCAAACCCCTCAGCCGCCGCCGCCGCCCCCTCCGCCACCAATTCTGCAATCTGGCGCATATGGCGGATCCCCCGCCTCGCAGTCATTCATCGTACTGGCCTCTCCACACGAGCCTCTCTTTACACCCACCCCTGGCCCTCGGACTGCTGAAGTTCGCAGGCCTGGATCGGCGTCGACCGACACAACGACCACATTGCCTCCCGCACATTCCAGCTTTCCCCCGCCCTCATCCGGCGTACCAAGGATGCCGACCATTGTGGAATCTGCCAGTCGTAGGACCTCGATGCGTAGTTCGGTTCCGCAGGTGGTAAACACGGAGCAAACCACTTCCAGGCACAACTCAGTTCGACGGAGTCGGCCACCTTCAGCAGGTGGTACTCCAAGAGCACAGCCAGTAGAAGTTCCACCTGCTGCTGTTCCACCTTTCCAGCCCACCCTACACGCGCCTACCCCCCCTCCTGGTACCGTCGATGCAGTTATTATACCCCCACCTGTCGTGCCGCAGGCCCCAAGCTCGACCAGAAGGCCGCAGTCCCCTTTTTCTGTACGCGGCGTGGGATCTCCAGGCATGACAACGCGGGAGCTACAGCAGCTAGCAGCAGCCAGCCGTCAGGACTTCGCCGACAGCCGTCGTAGCTTAGCTGACAGCCTACGTGACCCTCCTGTCGAGCGCGCCTCTCGCCAACCTCCGCGTGATGGACCACCGCGTAAACACGTACCTACGGTGTTGACCATGCCACAGCAGCTTGGGCCAACAGGACCTCCTCCCCAGGCGCCACCGCCTCCTCCTGACTTTCGACCTCCGAGCCGCGGAGGGCATAGCCGTTCACAGTCTATGAGTTCATCTGGACAGCCTCCTCTTCATGTTCCCCATCGTGCTTATCCCTCCCGGTCTGACCCTCGGCCCCTTCATAGTCGTTCAACCTCGATGGGAACTCCGGATATCCGGATTGAGTCTCCGGTGAGTCGATATTTTGCCCGCATTTATACAATCAAGCCAACATTACCCTCGTCGTAGTCGGATCCTGATCTTAACTTCAGCCGCTCTCCACAGAATAGTTTTACACGCGACGGGCGCGCTATGGGAGACTATCTCAGCCCTAACGTGACTCTCAATCCGCTTCCCATTGTATCGGTGCAGCTGCCTACGCCAGCCTCTCCGTCCCCGACATCGACGGCGCGCGGTACTCCACGGTCATTTTCTCAACCTCTCCCACAGCAATACACGCGAGTTCACCCCGAACAGTCTCCACAGGATCAGCACCCCAACCAGAAATTTCCGCCCCAGATCTATGCTTCTCCTACCGGTTCGCGCGTTCCACACCATCTTCCTTCGCACGTCTACCCCAACCAGCCTCAGTTGCAGCAAGATGTCCGCAACCCTCGGTCCATTCCGTCGCGCAACGGACTCGACGACGTTCCTTCCCGTCCTGGCTCCAGCGCCAGCGCGGCTCCTGGCTCGAGTCACAGCTTAGGATACCCTACTGCAGTCTTCTCACACATTTATAGCGATGGGCCCACTCGCCCGCGCTCAAGTCAGGGAATAGCACCAGCTTCTCCGCACACAAACTCAACCTCCGTCCCCGCCCCCGCGCCATCGTCCTCCTCTGGTGTTATCCCCTCTCCTCATCGCTCGCCTCGCATGACCGCCGCACCACTCAATAGCGGACCCGCGTTTTACGGCGGTCAACAGCCTGTGCCCATTCCCCCACGTAATGCGAGCCCCGCGCCGCTCATGGTGCCCTCACCCGAAGCTGTCAATGCGCGGCTCTCGAACGCTGGTGCGACGCCACGCGCGTTGAACGGTGCTCTGCCACGCTCTCGCTCGCCCGCCACCTCAGTGTCCAACCTCCCGCCAGGTAGCCCCGCGCGGTCACCGAGTCCTCTGAGGGGAGAGCCGGGATCTCTGTTCACGCACTGGGACTCTCGTAGCGTAGAAGATATGGGTGATATGTCGAGTCTGGCGATGGCGACCAGCTCGGCGCATTTGCCTGAGCAGGCCACTATCAGTCGCAAGCGCGGTTCCTCGCGGCGCCGCTGACCTCTTCCCCACTCCTGCGATTATTAATCGACCAATATTTGCCAGTCGGTTCGAAAGCCCTTGCGGCACATTACGCCTCGGGCTTATTTATGTGTTCATCGGCTTATGTACTGTGATAGATAAATGCTGCTTTCTCAAATGCTCTCGTCTTGTTGTTTTCCGTGTCCATTACAGTACTTACACACAACTTCGTAGTGTACATCTTGATTGCTGGAAATATATGCCGTGACTACTGGCTAATGAGTCATTTGCTTGTCGTACTCGTCTAATAAGAGATGGCGACGGCCTATCTGTCGGCGGTATGCCACTACGCAACGATGAATAATAGAAGCCAACATAGGAATTATATAACACTTGAGAAAATCTCGACTTAGCATACCCGTGGAGTAACTTGAGATGCTATGACTGTCCAACACAAAAGGTGCTTGAAAAGCACTACGGAACGGTGGCCCGTACAAGCTAGCGATGTTCTCGCGCTTACTGCTGGAGAAACTTATCATAATTACGAGTAGTGTTAGGGAGTAATAATACTGAGCGCGTCTCTTCGCTACACATAGCCAAATCTTTCATTACACCAGCCGTGATAACATTGTAGTCAAATGATTGCCAAGTCGAATCTCGCTGATAAGAACATCTGTTCCTCACGAAGATGGACCCCGCTGCCCTAACACAGCAACACAGAGACATGTCAGAGATGGTCTTGCCTAAAAACTCAGAACAAGAGGAATACAGCGCCCGCAACAGCAAGAACACCGGTGCTAGCAACGCGCATAGTACTCGCACCCGAGGTGCTAGTGTTTGACACAACGCTGCTGGGAAGCGATGTGGCGTTGAGGGGAAGAACCTGCGGCAACGACTGGCCCCTCTGCGTCAGGTTGATCGGCTGCGGCGCGGACGCAATCGTTAGGTTCATGTTGACTCCCGGCGCAACGAAGACGGTGCCGTTCCCGGCGCCAACGGCGGAGGTATTGGGCGCCGTGAACGGGAACCAGGCGTTGACGTTGAGAGGACCGGGAATGGTGCCGGTCAAGTTAGTGAGAGGAATGGCGGCACCGGTCACATTTTCGTTTTGGTAGCCGGTGACATTTGCAACGAGGGAGTAAACGTTGGACATGGTCCTATCAAACGAGCGTCAGAGGCGGCGACAGATCGAGGTGGCCCCGCGTACTTGTTCGTGTCACCGCGACCAAGACTCGACAGCCCCCAGTTGGCTTGCACAGTAGACAGAGCACTGTAATGGGTGTAGTAGGTCGAGTCCGTTGTACCTTTCAGACTTGAGGGAACCGCACCGCCAAGAAGAAGCGTAAATATGCGGTTGTTTACGGTGTACGTCTCCGACTCGTCAAAAGTGAGAAGGATGAGCGTGCGATTATCGTTGAAGCGCGTGTCGTTGAGGAGCGGCATAAGCCAGAATTGGAGCCATTGGGCGGCAAAGTCGATCGTCGTGTCATGAGCATCGTTCACAATGTTCGGCGTAACGAACATCCACTGCGGCAGCGCGCTGGCATTGACGTCGGCCGCGAAATCGTTGAAATTCCTGTGACGCGCCACACGTGAAGACACGTTCGCCACAGAGTCATAAATCATCGTCGGGTTGTGCTTGCGGACATAGAATGTGTAATTATCGGCGCCGGCATCCAGATAGTCCACCGACGTATAGCTAAAAGAGAGGCATGAGATGACGAGGGCTCAAGAGAGAGATGGCAATATGAAGGGCCTACTTATATCCAAAGTAGCCCACAGTCGGCATGTTCTCCTGGTAAGATGCCCATGAGATGTTTTTCGCCTCGAGAAGGTCGACGACAGTCGAAACACTGGTCAAGCAGTCAGTGAAAAATTAATGGGAATAAGTAGGGCTTACTTGGAGGGTATGTGAATGAATTCGTCCCCGAACAGTCCGAAGAAATCGCCACCGACAGTCGCAATATAGTTTGGCTCGGACGGGTGCGTGAGTGCGTAATACTGAAACATTCGATAAGCATAGCGTAGAAAAAATGAAGCCCAGAAGTCAAAATTACCTGGTCGAGCGTGATGCCTTGCTTGGCCAGCTCCATGAACGCGCCCTACGGCAGAGTTGCAAATGAGAAGCAGGAACGAAGAGACAAGAGCGCACGGTGGACGCTGCAGCGTTGAAATCTGTGTTCTCAAGCCATATCTGAATGAAACGGTCGAAAGCCCTGCCGGATACAACGGGCGAATTGCTCAGTGTACCATTGCTCGAGCCGGTGTAGTTTGCCGAGGCCGCGGTAGGGCTGGTCGACGGGGGCGCGAAGTTGAACGCCTGGATGAGACAGCGGGACGGGTCAACAGAGGTTGACGACAAAGATAAGAGACAATACCGAAGCAGCCCAAGCAACAGGAAAGACGGCCGCTACAGCAGCAACTGAGGTAAACATGGCGCGTGCGAATGACTGGGAAGGGGCCACGAGGATCCAAGAAATTTCATGGGTTTTATAGGAAGTCTCAGAGGTGGCGCAGCCAGCATAGACTTCCGGAGCATGCTACGCATCACGGATAATAATGAAAGCGCGACGCCCGTGGACGAGGGAAGGACGACAATCGGGTGCAACATCACGAACGTTGGTCGACGAGAACGGGAGGAAAAAGGACGGGAGGAAAAAAGACGAAATCTAATTGGATGATCCATCACGACACCGCGCGGCGGAAGAAGAGGCGCTCAGGCCCGCTCCACCCACATTGCACATGCCCTCTTCCGTTCCGCACCCGCTCAATTGTGGCGAATCATAGCTCCCGCCTGGTCTCGGTTCACCTCGCCGCTGTACGGCCTGCACTTGTATCGTCTTGGCATGCCTGCACGGCCCTCTAGACTCTTCCGCAGAAGCTATACCCTTCCATAGGCACGATGCTCATCTCGCGCGAATCTCGGCTATGTACATTCCTCCTCGTCATCCTTTTCGGTCTCGTTGTCCTAGCTGTCGCTCTTGATCTGACTCTGGGTATACTTCTTCAAGCGAACACATCTCCTATCCTTTCGTCGACATTAGTGTCTGTGCCAGCCGCGTCGGCGACCCTTTTGCCCCAACCGGAATCCAACTTTGTGCTGCGCTCGATTCAAGACGAGCTTCCGCGGACGCGATCGTATGAATTCACCGTGGGGACCGTGAAAGGAGCTCCGGACGGTGTCGAGCGGCAGATGCTAGTTGTTAACGGTGCGTGTTTAACATGATCCCGGCGCCAGAGCGGGGAGTTATGCGGCCACAAACTTTGAACAGGCATGTATCCTGGGCCCACTATCGAAGCCAACCAGGGCGATAGAATCCTCGTCACCGTAAAGAATAATCTGCCAAACAGGACTAGCATCCATTGGCACGGCCTTGTGAGCCCCTGGTTTTGCACACCCCTGCACCGCCTGGCTGACCAGACAGTATCAAAACTCTACGCCATGGTACGACGGTACGATGGCTGTGACAGAGTGTGGGATTCCGCCAGGGAACTCGTTGACGTATAAGTGCGCGCTTTTCCCTATTCTATCAGATTGGCACTGAGGGTATTTCTGCAGTTTCACGTTTGGGCAGTTCTTCGGTACTACCTGGTGGCAGTAGGCTTATTACACCCGCTTCATCGAATATATCCTCAGCGTTCTCCAGCGCTCGTACGTGGCCCGCTCTGCCGTCCTCTGCTTTAAGGCAGGACTGAGGGCTTATAGATGGTGCGCTACCACGGCAATAGGAAATGGCGTGAGGATCTGACTGCTTTTATAGCTGGTATGCAGTATACCGATGGCGTAACTGGTGCTATTGTCGTACATCCTACCCGAAATGTATCTGGCATACCATCTTGGGACGAAGATCTGGCTGTGCAATTAGCGGACTGGTATCACACATTCAGTGAGGAGCTCCTTGCTCTCTACATGCGGGTACTTCTTCAATCTTCACCGCCTTACTTCGCTGAATTCTGCAGCCGAATATAGGTATAGACGGAACACCTGGAGACGAACCTGTGCCAGATAGTTTAGTGAGCTCCAGTGACTTTTTTATGCATCGCCCAAGCTGAGGCTGATAAAGACTATCAACGGTCTGGGGCAATATGGAGGAGGCGGTGAATATTTCAATGTAAGTAACTTTGCGCCATCTGCCTACTACGAAGGCATCGCCGTCCTCGCCTCTGACTATGCCTTGTAGTTCACTGTACAACGCGGCAAGATGTGCGTTCACCTTCCTAATACCCCTCCCTTGTTCTCATGCCGGTTTATTAGCTATCGCTTACGCATACTGAATACCGGCTCCTTTGCCTCCATCAAGTTCTCTGTCGATGGGCACCCCCTCACGCTCATCGAGGCTGACAGCACTCCTACCTCACCCATCGTTGTTTCGAGTGTCACCGTAGCTGTCGCACAGCGTTACTCTGTCCTACTCACCGCCGACGCGACATCCAATCCCGGGGGCTTATACTGGATGCGCGCGGAGATGCAAACGGACATGTTCCGGTACCAACAGCCCGGCCAGAACACGGATGTTCGTGCTGTCCTTCGGTACGCTCGCACGTTCATTGAGGCAATCAGCTTGCGGAACCTTACCGCAGAAATGGTGCAGGTACAGCGATGTCCCGTTCCGTGCGGTTCCTGAAAAGTCTTCGTCACTCGATCCCGCCGGACTACCTTCCATCGACGGCAAAACGGAACTTGTGCCGCTGCAGGGAGGGCCCCCTCCTGATGCCACAGTCGCCTATTATCTACAGTATAGCTTTCAGAAAACTTCTGCGCACCAGTTCCTCGGATTTATGAATAAGACCGTAAGGAACTTTCTCCCATTGGCGCGAACTTGTTCATAATGCTGGTAGGCATTAGAGCTGGGAGCCTCTGCAACGCGACGCTACCTTGTTCAGCGTGCAGAGGGATCCGTCGGGTAGCGCACCACAGGGCGCATCAGTAAAACACGAGCAGTTTATCATCGCCGAGGACTCCGTCCAGGTTGTGGATCTATATATCGTACGCATTTCCACTGCAGCTTCTTGTTCCTTGCGGCCGACGACCCGGTTTAGTCGAGTCTGGATGACGGAGACCATCCCTTCCATTTACATGGCCATGCGCCTTGGATGTGCGTTCCCATTTCTGCCATCGAACCATACCAGTCGGTTGACTGTGATCACAGCATGGCGTCAGGCAAGGGCCGTTATATCGGCCAGTCCGTCTCGAATAGGAACCCATTCTATCGGGACACCTATCTCATTCCGGCTTACAGCTGGATGGCGCTTCGCTTTGTGACCAACAATCGTTCGTACCTCATCTGTCCTCTCTTACCCCCCGCTGACAGGAGGCTGTTGAATAGCGGGCTTGTGGGCGTTTCACTGCCATATACAGTGGCATATGGCCGCCGGGTTGATGATGCAGTTTGCCGTGCAGCCGTCAACGTTAGCAAAGTGGACTGTACCGGAGGAACTGCTGGCGCAGTGTTCGGCTGTGTCGTAACACCTGGTACCTGTCCCTTGACTTGGTTTGCATGTGTGGGAGCTAGACATCAGTACCAGTTATTGAATATTCATAGGACAGGCCTAGGGTGGGCACTGTGATACACCTCTGTCGGCAAACTGCTTTTAACATTCTTGGTCGATTTTCGGGAGACGTTCTGATACGACATTCATAAGATCGCATGCTAAGGACCTGCATATACTGTAACCCAGAGTTCGAATTGAAGCAATCGTTGGAGTTCGTAGATGTTGGTAGATGGGCATTATTAATTTGAGCGTGTGGACGATCGAGTTAGGGTCTCTGACCTCTGCGATGGACAGTCATGTCTTGCTCAAAGTCTGTCTTCAACACCACTTAGCCACCGATCCATCTGCCGTCACAAATATCCCGTACCTTATCTCCGTCCTTACTCCTGAAGCCCTTGCCCCCTCCGTACACACTCAAAAATGGACCGCACGCATTAGCACGCTCCTACACGCTAAGGATTCTGCCGCGCACTGGGCTGGTCTTGTCCTCGCGCTCCGTACGGCATGCCTTTCCCGCTCTCTTTTGCTCGAGCACGCGCAGAGCTGGTTAGGCGTCACATTGCCTATACTTTCGGTACGTTTTGGCGTTGTGTACATCGGACTATGGATTGGACGTCCGCACAGAAAAGTGAAACTGCTTCGGTGTTGAAGGCCGCGGTGCGCTTACTCGCATATATCCTGGCCGCCGCGCAGGATGTGCCGGAATTTCAGCGGCAGCTCGCAACACCGAATGCACCGAAGGTTGCAACGGCGTTATTGGGCCTCGCGGAGAAACGGGATGTAGAGCTGCGGGTGTGTTTTACGCAAATTTCTCCCTCGGGCTCGAAAACTGACGCCGCATAGGCATTATCTATGCGCACCCTCGCACAGCTTGTTACGCGCTATCCGACAGCATTGAAATCCCTTCACGCACAATTACATGCCCTCAGCTTCCGTCGCCTAAACGGCTCTGCACCGCTACCGTCAGATCAAGTCCTCCTCGAGGCCGCAGCTAAGCTCTACTCGGCGCTTCCTCTCACGGGCGGGAAAGTAGGCGCAGCGGCTGCTTGGAGGAAGGAGGTTGATGAGACAGTCGCGTTTGCGTGGGCTGCATTCGCCTCGCTGAGGACAACATTTCCCGCACATGGTACGCCTGTCCATCTTCGATTTGCGGGATGTGCAAGTTTTCATGAGCAGGGCGGCAGAGCGCGGAATGCAACAGAAAATGTCAGTGGAGGACCCGGCGGTGTGGGTGCCGCTGAACTCGGACCGGTTACGCTGTGCGGCAGTTGTGCTGGCCGAACTCTTAAGGTGCACTAATCTTCATGATATCTCTGAAAAAAATCGCTGAATATACCTGGAAAGGTTCGCTTATTCGCGTCCAGTCACGGCTCCCGTCGGTCAACTTGTTAAGCTCGTGCAAGCGATGCTAACATGCACCTCCAATGGACAGGTCTGGTAGTTACTGCCACGCGTAACCCTAGGTGTGCTAAGACGACTTCCTTGTAGATCGACGGGCCTATCGACCCAACCGTTCGCGTACTCGAGGAAGCGGCTGTCCCGACGATTTGGAGAGTCGGCAACGACATCCTTTCTTCTTTGGCATCAGCGCTTCGACATCATCTGACGCCATACGCTACCCGGCTGTTGACAACAATTGCGTACCATCTCGAGCAGCCACTGACGGCGTAAGTTACCTAACGTGCCGCTAACGATATTGCTTACGCCATGCCCAGAGCGCAAAGGAAGGGCTTCTTCCAGTCCCTTATTGCGATCCTCACGCACACGCATGGCGTCCATCACGCGCTCCTCCCAACGCGCCTGACGAAAGCCGTCCTGTCCACCGTGTCGGTACTCTTGCGGGTGTCGGCAGACGGCTCTGCGAAGAACGCGACGGCAGGAACGGGCGGCGGCGGGCGTTTGAAGAAAGGCAAAAAACGCGCTCGCGATTTCGAGGGCGACGAAGTGTTCAGTCTCGTAGGCGAAGTTGCCTGTCCGACGCGCGACGCCGGAGACTCTCTCCTGTTTGCTCTCGATGGTGGGTTGCCTGGCCCTTGTTGGCAGCTCTTGCGCTCATCGCATACTACAGCACTCCGTTTGCTGCTCAGAAATGCACATGTTGCCCCCACAACGCTCTCCCTCGCCACGCGCATCCTTCTTTCCATCCACCTCAGCGCGCCATCTCTCCCCGCCTCACAACTTTCTTCCGATGCACAACTAAATGCAGATGTGTTTCGTAAAGTGCAAACGATATGCGTCGAGCTCGCGGGTAGGAGTCTACCGCTGGTTATCCGCGAGCTTAACGATGAGCCGGGTGATGACGCAGAGCGTATGCTTGATCTGCTCGTACACCCGCGTGCGCCTCCGATGGTAAGGTCGATGCCTCCCGTGGAGGCGCTGGCCTTGTTCAGGGACGAGGAAGGAAGCGAGGAGCGTGCGGCGCGAGAGATGTTAGGGATCACGACAAGCGAGCAGTGGTCTGTACCCTCCGCTTCCGTACGTTCCGGGGCGGATGCCCGCGCCACGGCGGATCATGGAGCACTGGATCATGGAGCATCGACGTCGACAGTGCAAGAGCGTGTGCCGCTGCCGCTGCCGCTATTTGCAACGGGGATTGCACAACCCGAAGCGCCGCAGCCCGTACCGACGACAGTCCTGGTATCAAGACCAGCTGCGATGGTCGTTTCAGAGACAGGAGCTGGTTCTTCCCTTTCGAAGACGACGCCCGCCGTCGGCCCTGCCTTCGCAGCGATGCCGGCCACAGCCACGGTCGGTGCCTCGCTGGGAACGGCCGCACCAGCCGCTACACCTGCCCTTGCGGCGCCAGCTCCTCTTGCAGGACAAGCACCGGTTGTGCCGGCGCCGTCTGTGTCCATGCCGTCATCGTTCAGCGGGCCGGCGCCGATGGACGAGGACGATGATGACGAGCCAATGCCAACAATTGATTTAGAATCAGACACGGACGAGGACTAGAGTGCGGTATTGTAGGCTGCTCGGAGTGTATTTCAGATGGCGCAGTATGGTGAGAAAGGGGAGCAAAATAAAGTGAGCAGATGAGGCGGGGTCGCGGTGGCGTCACAGGTACGTGAGAGACGGACGGATGAGCGGTCGTCGGACACTATGCTGCGTCCTTTTACAAAGATCCCAATAGCATGAGAGATGTGGGGGGAAAGTGGCTAAAGTTTCCAAGCTACGGGATGGGAGATGACGGATTTGAAGCAGATGGATGGGAGGGTAAACGCAGGAAGCGGTGCAAAAGGGAGGCTGATTCGGCTATTGCGGGAGTTGTTGACCGTTGCCCACGCGCTGGTGGACAGCCAGGCGCCCAACAAGGAAATGCGTGGGCGAGGCGCCGCTCGCACACCCCAGACCGCGACGACGACGACGACGACGACGACATCGACAGGCCATTGACCTCGTCGGTCGCCCTCTGTCTTTCTTTTCTCCTTCTCTTGGCCATGGCCGCCTCCTCCTCCTCTTCCTCAGCTCTCCGCCAGGGAGACCTGACTGAACTCGTCAGCTCTTCTGGCTCCGCAACTGTTTACCCGTCCGATGACGCCGTCCTTGTCGTCCTTCATGCCCGCTTCCGCGCTGACCTCCTCTACACACGCATCGGCGCCGCACACTTAGTCGCCCTCAATCCCCACAAGGCTCTTGCAAGCACAAACGATGCCAGCGCAAGAGAGTACGAGGAGCGGTCCTATAAGGACACCGCGCTCGCCCTCCCGGGCTCGCAACCTCCGCTTCCGCCGCACATCTACGAGCTCGCCGCCCAGGTCTACCTCATAATGCGCAGGAAGAGAGAATCCCAGGCCGTCATCTTCCGGTGCGTACTCCCTTCACCATCATTCTTTCGTACCCTAGCGCCCTGTGCGCTGTCCGGTCTATGGCCTGGTGTTTGCCCTGCATAGTCAGCAATGCGGTCTACGCTTCCCGTATTTTCCCTGTTCGGAAACTCCCCTGTCGTGCTGCGTGTGTGCACATATCTTCCACGCTACCCTCCCATCGGTCCTATTCTTGTCCCGTGAACGATTCGCTTATTTTTGCACGGTGAAACACTAGAGGAATCACTGGCTCGGGCAAGTCGTTCAACAAGGACCTGCTTGTCAATCAGATCCTCCGTCTGTCCGCCCACTCTAGGCGCGAGTCCAAGCTTGCGGAACAAATCAGAGCCCTTACGCCGTTGCTCGATGCCTTCGGCAATTCTAAGACGCTCATGAGCCCGAACGCATCACGTCATGGTCGTTACTTCGAGCTCCACTTCAACGACCGCGGACGCATCGCCGGTGCCAAGGTCCTCGCCTACGGCCTTGATAAGTCTCGCCTCAACCGTCTGCATCACGAGGAGCGCACGTTCCATGTCTTTTACCAGCTCCTCGCCGGCGCCACTCCTGCAGAGCGCGACCAGTTCAATCTTGAGGATCCGTCAGATTACGCCCTCCTCGCTTCCTCGGGATGTTACCGATTGCCCGCGGGTCCCTTCAGCGACGATTCGGTGGCCATGGACGGCCTCCGCGAGGCAATGCGTCTGCTCGGCTTCAAGTCCAAGCACGTTAACTCCATCCTAGGCCTCCTTGTTGCGATTCTCCTCCTTGGTAACGTTCAATACTGGGAGAGTGACGGCAAGGATGTCTCCGCTTACGTTGCGAACATGCCCATTGTCGACCAGGTGAGCGTCGTCCATTCTGTCTCGTGTCGCTGCGTGCTTCTAAGCACATTCCACACAGATCGCGCGTCTCCTCGGTGTCTCTTCAGAGGATTTGGCTCAAGTGTTGACGAATAAGACGAGCTACGTCCGCAAGGAGGTTTACACGGTCTTCATGAGCCCCGAACAGAGTGCCGCTCAGCGTGACCAGTTCATGCGCGACATGTATGCCATGCTTTTCGCGTTCGTCGTCGAAACCGCGAACTACCGTATTGCGTCCGGCCCGGAGGACCCCCTACCATACTCGCAGATCGTCTTGCTCGACCAGGCAGGGTTTCAGTCCAAGGGTCCTGCGTCATCTGGCTCTATGATGTTCTCGGGAAACATGCCTCTCGTCCATGCTTATGGCCAGAACGGCTTCGACGAGTTCTGCATCAACTTCGCCGACGAGATCATGCATTCGTACTTCGTGCGTGCGACATTTGAGGATGGGGTTGGGTTCAACAGCCTGGTCACTGGCGATGGCGTCTCACTACCTGCCATTACGACGATGGACAACTCCGGCACGATCGAGCTTTTGCGTGGAGCACAGCTTAGTGAACGCGCACACAAGAAGTCGGGTGGCATGCTCGAGATCTTCCGCAAGGCGTGCACGGCGCAGAAGTCCGGCAAGGCTGGCGACAAGAAAGACGAGGACCTACTCCAGGACCTCGTAGCGCGCTTCGGCGTTCACGCATCCTTCGTCACGAGTCCTCGCGTCAACGGCGGGGAGGGGCGTACGTCCTTTGGCATCAATCATTACGCGGGTCCCTGCAGCTACGACACGACGTCCTTCGTTGAGAAGGATACCGATCTCGTCGATGCAGCATTTGTCACGCTCCTTCGCAACTCGTCCGATCCTTTTGTTTCCAAACTCTTCTCTGGCCCCAGTCTTGCGGCGGAGCGCCACAGCAAAGACGAAAATACCATCGTCCAAGCGCAAGTATCGTCCCGCCCGCTGCGCAGCCCGACCCCGATCCCATTCCCCGACGGTTCGCTGCCTGAGGAGCACCCACGCCTCGATCCAACGAAGATCTACCCCGTCACGACACAGCTCAACTACACGCTCTCCGAAATCATCTCATGCCTCGATCGTACACGGCTTTGGACGGTGTCATGCATTCGCCCGAACGATTCAGGGTCTGCCAATTCATTCGACCGTCGACGTGTCAAGGCGCAGATTCGCGCCCTGCTTCTACCTGACGTCATCGCCCGCCGCACGGCTGATTTTGTCGTCGACTACGATCAAACGACATTCTGCGATCGCTACGTGCCAACGATGGGCGGCTCGGACGAAGAGCGTACTCGACAGTGCGCGCACGCGAACGGATGGAAGGAGGGCGTGGACTATGCGCTTGGGCACCGGATGATTTTCCTCAAGTACAGCGCGTGGAAGATGGTCGAGGACGGTGTGCGCGCGGGCGAAAAAGCGGCGAAGGGCGGTGCGGGGGATGAGGATGCGTCGGCGTACGACGATGCATCTGAGTACACTCATGGCGATGCGCCGCCGCAGAACCCGTTTGAGCGCTCAGCGGACAACCTTCTGCGCCCGGGCGGCGATCAGCAGTACATGGAGCCGGCCGGATACGCTCAAGGCGGACTGCTGTCTCCAGGAGTGCCGCATCAGTCGCCGTTCCGGAGCGATGCGGATTCCGGCTGGGGCTCGGACTACGACAAGAAGGAGCTCGACGAGCAGGACGGCATGTCTGGCCCAGTATCGAAGGAGGGTCTCATCGTCAAGGATGCGCCGACAGCGGTCGAGGAAGTTCCGACAAGCCGCACGCGCCGCTGGTGGCTCCGTGCAGTCTGGATGACGACGTGGTGGATGCCGACTTGGTGCCTCGCGCGCGTCGGCCGCATGAAGCGTCCCGACATCCGCCTGGCATGGCGCGAGAAGGTTACGATCTTCTGGATTATCTTCCTCTTCAATGCCGTCGTCATCTTCTACATCGTCGCGATTGCACGCCTGCTCTGTCCCAACTACGACAAGGCGTGGAATCTGTCGGAGCTCGGGCAGCACACCGGGACTAATGACTATTTCGTCGCCGTGCAGGGTGTTGTCTACGACGTGACGAACTTTGTTCAGGGCCAGCATTCGGATATCTCTGGCGAAGCGTCCAACACGGCCGACGTTCTCGGGGAGCTCGCGGGTCAGGACTTAACGTATTATTTCCCCGTCCCGATCACGCTCGGCTGCTCGCTCGTGACGGACGCTACGCTGTCAATGTCGTACCAGAATTTCACGGCGACCATCTCAACGGCAGTGCACACTTCCGGCTCGCAGCAGTCCAACACCAACTCGAAGCTTCACCAGACGGACTGGTACACGGCGCGATTCCAACCGACGATAAAGCAGTTCAAGGCTGGCGACCTCGTGTACAACACCAAGTCTTTGTGGGACGGGGCGAATAACGCCGACGACAAGCGTTCGTGGGGACTTATCGATGGTAGCCTGTACGACCTCACAGACTACTTGTACACAATCGACCAGAACACGAACAACAATGCTTACGTGTACCTCGACCAGACTCTGACCAACTTATTCCAACAGAGAAGCGGGCAGGACATTTCTAAGGTCTTCCACGACGCCCTTGCCAAGCTCAATGGAACTTCCGCGCAGCAGAACATGCAATGTCTTAATAACTTGTTTTACCGTGGCAAGTACGACTTCAGGAACTCTGCGAGGTGCCAGGTCGCGCCAATAATCATTCTCGTCATCTCCATTATCCTGTCCTCGTCAATCTTGGTCAAGTGTACGTGTTTTCGTATTGTTCTGCAGAAGCGGGTGTGCTGATAATACTTGATAGTCTTGGCCGCCCTCCAGCTGACTGGCAAGCGCATTCCTGAACTTCAAGACAAATTTGTACTCTGCCAGGTGCCATGTTACACGGAGGGCGAGGATTCCCTTCGGCGAACCATTGATTCGCTGGCGGCGCTCAACTACGATGACAAGCGCAAGCTTATTTTCATCATTTGCGACGGCAATATCATCGGGTCCGGAAACGATCGCACAACGCCGCGCATTGTGCTTGACATCCTAGGCGTCGACCCGAAGCTGGACCCAGAGCCTCTGCTGTTCAAGTCTATTGGTGAAGCCTCGCGCGCTCTCAACTACGGCAAGGTTTACTCGGGGCTCTACGAGTTCGAAGGTCATGTCGTGCCGTACGTTGTCATCGTCAAAGTCGGAAAGCCTACGGAGCGCAGCAAACCGGGCAACCGTGGCAAGCGAGACTCGCAAGTTCTCATCATGTCCTATCTCAACAAGGTCCATTTCGACAGCCCTATGGCGCCACTCGAACTCGAGATATACCATCAGATGCGGAACGTCATTGGCATCGATCCTGCGTTCTACGAGTATATCTTCACGGTGGATGCTGATACGACCGTTGCTCCGGATTCCTTGAACAGACTGGTGGCATGCGCCGCAGACGACCAGAAGATCATCGGTATTTGTGGCGAGACGAGGTTAGAGAACGAGGAGGGCTCATGGTGGACCATGATTCAGGTGTGTATATCCGCTCTTTTTTCTGGCTGCCTCTGGATCCGTCGCGTAGGTCTACGAGTATTATATCTCGCATCACTTGTCCAAGGCATTCGAATCACTCTTCGGCTCCGTCACTTGCTTGCCCGGTTGTTTCTCCCTCTACCGTATCCGTACCGCAGACAAGGGTCGCCCGATCATCATCTCGAGCCGGGTCATCGACGAATACGCGGAGCCTTTGGTCGACACGCTGCACAAAAAGAACCTGTTCTCCCTTGGAGAGGATCGTTTCTTGACCACGTTGCTCATGAAGCATTTCCCGACGTTCAAGACGAAATTCACGCCTGACGCGCAGGCGCGCACTGTCGCGCCAGAGAGCTGGCGGGTGCTGCTGTCGCAGCGTCGTCGGTGGATCAACTCGACAGTGCATAACCTATGCGAGCTTGTGCTACTTCCAGAACTATTTGGCTTCTGCTGCTTCTCCATGCGCTTCTTCGTTTTCATTGATCTGCTTGGTACCATGGTACGTCCCGTCGCAAATATTTCAATAGATTCCGTGGCTTAAAATGTGGCACAGATCCTGCCGTCGACCGTCGTGTATCTCTTCTACCTTATCATCACTGTCTCCACACACAGCGCGCCATTCCCGCTCATCTCGATCATTCTCATCGCGGCCGTGTATGGTCTACAGGCTCTCATATTCATCATCAAGCGCGAATTTATGCTCGTCGGTTGGATGGTTGTCTATATCCTTTCGTACGCCGAACTCCTTTGGGTATCCGAACACTTGCTGAAGCATGGCCCAGGTACCCGGTGTACTCGTTCTTGCTGCCCGTATATTCGTTCTGGCGTATGGACGACTTCGGTTGGGGCAACACGCGCTTGGTTGTTGGTGAGGGTAGCAGCAAGAAAGTGATCGTCAACGACGATGATAAGTTCGATGAGTCGATGATTCCGCTCAAGAAATTCAGCGGTATGTCTTGGTTGTGTGCGCGAAGGCGCGGATGTGTCTGATGGGCCGATACAGAGTATGAAGCCGAGGCTTGGGAGACGGGCTCAATGGGCACACATACCGGCGTTGGCACGAACCCAACTGGTGTCAGCAAGCCGCGGATGCAAGGCTCCCGACCCGAATCACCACACAGCTACGTTGGCGCGTCTCAGTCTGGCGACTACTATCGGGACACGAACGCGATGCAGCCGCACTCGGCGCCGCGCAGCCAGATGTCTCAGGCCAACCTGTCGGTGCACAACGGACAGGTGCTCCCACAGTACGGTGGTGGTGGATTCCAGCCGCAGCTGCCGCTCATGCCCTTTGGTGGTGGTTTCGGCGGGTCGGTGGCTGGCTCGGACTATGGCGGCGCAATGCCAATGCCGATGCAGCAGACGGGTAGCATGTACGGGACAATGGGCCCGCAGGCCCCGATGATGACCGGATTTGGAGGTATGTTCGGCGGTGGCGCCGTCGGTGGCAGCGGGATGTCAGTGACTGGCTCGCTCGGTGGCGGCGCGGTGCCGTCTCCCTTCGCGCAGCGGCCGGCTTCGACGTTCTCGTTCGCGACGAACGTGAATCCGTTCGCGGGCCCGAGTGATAACGCGAATCCAACGGACGAGGAGCTCGTGCAGGCCCTTCGTAACTACCTGAGCACTCAGGACCTTATGACCGTCACGAAAAAGTACGTGGGCTCACTTCGTGTCTTCCTGGGGTGGTTTGCCAACTAGTGTTCGTTGCAGATCAACGCGCGAGGCGATGATGACTCGTTTCCCTAAGGCAGATCTTGAGTCACGCAAGGCGTTCTTGAACGAGTCGATTGATAAGATTCTCTCAGAGTCGTAAGCCGCTCACCCTACTTGCGCTGGACCTTGGACATTGCATGCATCTCCGCAACCCTCCCACCACCCTTTGTATACTCTCATCCCCATCACGCATCGCATCTCGCTCGCTCGCTATCTTGCATCCCGCACACTGGCATGATCTATATATCGTAGTAGGCTCATCGAACCCCTCCGTCGGACACGCTCGCCGTTCGTGCCCAGTAGTAATCTCTCCCCCGCTCCTTGCATCGATAATGGCGTTCTTTACTCATGACTGTTTTTTTGCTCGCTCGCCGACCACGGTGGACTTAGTTGGACTTTCTTACTTGTCTGGTTGATACGCCAACGTTACACTCGTAGCTACTACTTACAAAGACGCCTTCATAGCACTTCATCATCGGACTGCGTATGTATGCGCTTTCTTTATAACTCTATAGACGTCAGAGCTTGCGCAGAGGGACGGACGAAGCTCGACAGGCGGATATGACAGGGGCGCGTGAGGTTCGGATGAAGTATAGGATGCGCGCCTGCGTGTCGTGTGCAAGTGTGTGCCTGTGATGAGCCGTATGCATCGGGTATATTTGGGTCTTACGAGCTTACGAGCCTGGGTACAATTCCCGGCTCCTATCGTCCTTGCTCTGTACCGCCCACGACGGCAAGTTTCAAGTCTCCTGCCTTCCCCAATAGCTTCATTGGCCCGTGTGAGCTTGAGCGACAATGCCGGGCCCCGTCGTGTACGTTGCCGTCGGCATCTGTGCTGTAGTCGCCGTGGTTGCTTTCAAGGAAGTGCGTGGCCCTCCCGCATACACCCCACGCTCTCCGCTAACTCGGCTACAAACAGTTTGTCTATGACCCGCACATAGGCCCCGAACTCCGCAGATGGCGCGAAGAAATGCGCGAACGGAGGCGCTATCGCCAGCAGCGCCGACTACACGAGCCATTCAGCGCGCGCAGGCACGACGACGACGACAGTTCGACCTCGCCTTCTTCGCGCTCTAGCTCGGACGCTAGTTCGAATCCAGACCCGGGTTCGTCGATCGAGCTCAACGATCTTCTTGAGCGCGAGGCCGAAGCATGGCGCGCGAGGGGGGCGCAGGCGGGGACTGGCACGGGACTCCGCCATCGCAATGTACCCGCGAGCAATCAGTCGGCGCCGCAGAACATCCTGGACGACGTGAGCCTCCTAATGCCCCTTTTCTACGTATAGGGTCTGACCGAGAGAGTATAGCATGAGCCGCTCGGGCAGTCCACGCTCGCTGTCCTGCAGCCGACCCCGAGCGCGCCACAGGACACTAATGTGCTGTTCGAGTACCCCGCATCGCCGACGCTGTCACCCGTGTCCTCGCCATCGCCATCGACGTCGTCCCTTACTCTGAGCTCAAATTTCACTGTGCCTTCGCTGCCGCCCACTCCACAGCCACCCCAGCTGTCCACCCCGCAGACCCAGACGCCGATGCAAGCGCTAGAGCAGCCGCAGAGCCCGACGTCGGAGATGGACCCGCTCAGCGCGTCGACATTGACGTCCATCAACGCGTACTTCTCTCTGGGGAACAGCCCAAACAGCACGGGCACACCTGGGACGCCAGTACCTCTGTCGCCGGCGCCTGGCGCTGGCACACTGTCGCCGCCTGCGGGCGCAATCTCGCCGTTCACGGTGCTGTCGCCGAACTCTGAGCCCGTCGAGCTGAGCGCGTCGGGATCGGACGGGGAGATGTTCTCGGGTTCGGACTCGGGTTCAGATGGCTCGGGTTTGGATGGTCCGGGCTTGGATGACCTGGGCTCGGACGACCCGGACTTTGATAGCGGGTTTGACGATTTCGAGGACATCGTGAGCTTAGTCAATAGCGCTCATTGATTGCGCTGTTGCGGGCGCTGCGTTCCCGCGCCACCGTGCGCTGTATTTCTCTCCCTCATCGGCCCGTGTCCCATATTGTTATGTTGTCCACGGACGTTTTGAAACGCTCTTCGCCGCCGCATCTCGGGCCTGTAGCAGTCTCCGGTCTGTCTTAGACGACACACGATCCTGCCACTTGTATATTTGCACAGTCCTGGCCAAGTTGTACAGTAATAAACTCAGAGCGCTTCTGCCTGCTCTTGCTCGCCGATATTTGCACCGAGCGTCGCACATGGTCGTCGCAAAACCCTCCTGGTGAGCAAGAAATGAAAAATAGTAGGTGCATGCTAAGATAGAGACCGATGCGACGTCTACAGAGAATGCACAGAACTGTGGTAGCGCGCCACCTATCAAGCCTGCTGCCGTGCGGTTCTCTTCTCCTTACCGCGCGGACGCTCACGGATGACCCATTTATTACTGCCCTTGGGACCCTTGGGCCCTGGCTTGCGCGTACGCATACCGCCCTTGGTGATCCATCCCCAGGGCGAGCGCGGGATCTTGTTGGATTTTGACTTGCCGCGGCCACCACCGTGGGGGTGATCAACCCTACGAGCGCCCGTTCAGAAAAGAAGGGTAGACGAGTGAAAGGTGGAGAGGACGCACTTGTTCATCGCAACACCGCGCACGGTCGGACGCCAGCCAAGCCAGCGCTTACGGCCAGCCTTGCCGAGGTTGCGCCCTTGGTGCAGCGAGTTGCTGACCTTGCCGATCGAGGCGACGCAGTCGGAGTGTATGAGGCGGACCTCGCCGCTCTGTAGGCGGACGTGCGCGTACTTGCCGGACGGGTCGTGGACGACGAGGATGGCAAAGGTGCCAGCGGCGCGCACGAGGCGCGCGGGGCCATGAGGCTTGAGGGAGACAGCATGGATGACGGTGCCTGGGGGGATGAGGCGGATGGGAAGGCAGTTGCCCGGGCGGAGAGTGCGCTGGCGGAGCAGACCGAGTACAAGGGAGGACGAGCCGTCCGTCTCAGTGCCGGAGTCGTGGGCGAGAGTCGTTCTACGGTCGACGTAGCCGGGGATGAGACCGTCGGGGATGCCCTGGCGAAAGGACTCGACGATCTGGCCGGCGCGGAGGCCCTCGGGAGCCAGGATGTACGCGAAGCGCTTGTCGCCGGCCACATTCGGGTCGCGGGACTGAACGAGAGCAATATGGGCCGAGCGGCCGGGATCGTACTCGATGCGGACAACGTCGAATTCACCGGGAGTGTCGCGAACGAAGTCGAGGAGGCGGATGCGGCGCTTGTGGCCGCCGCCGCGATGGCGGACGACGATGCGACCGGTGTTGTTGCGACCACCCTTCTTGCGCTGGGCGACGGTCAATGGAAGAAACGGACGGCCCTCCCAGAGATGATCATAGTTGGGCCGCTTGAGATGGCGGAGGCCGGGGGTAACGGGCTTGTATGTTTTGTAGAGCGGCTTTGTGTCAGAGAAGCCGCCCTCGGACTGGCCCTTGGTGGAAAGGACGGCGTAGGAACGAGCAAAGGCTGGCCTAGAGGCGGAAGAAAGGGAAGATATGGCCTGAAAGCATGAGCGCAGAAGGCCAGGGCCGCCTCTGGACAACGACATGCCCGGCGCGCAGATGAGCAGAACGCGAACGGCGCGCCCGACGGCGCACCGGATCGTGTCGGCCACGTGACCCGGCGCGTCGAGGGACTCCACGCCTGTGCCCCGTGCCCGGGTTTCTTTCCAGGTCGAACAGTACAGTACGTCAGTCCTGTGTCGCTCCTGCGGTCTGGCAACGGCGTGCGCGGCACGCTGCCACCACACTTCCCTTCCTCTCTTCTCCACGATCTTCCACGATCTCAGCCCGACTCCGAATAATGACCCGCCTCTTCAGAAACATAAGGACAACAGCTTTCGGTCCGTACTACCTGTTCTACTTTCCCTATACCCGACTTACCCCCAGTCGATTCAGCGAGCGTCGCCGTACTGTCCGGCGTTGTGCTCGCCGTCTCTGCATATCTCGCATCCGTCTTCCTTCCCGATATCCATCGTGAGCCATCTATCCGATCCCTGCCACCAATGAGCTCAAGCCGTCCAGATGACTTTACCATATTCGCTCTCATACCTCCATCATGGACCCTCCTTATGATTATCATGCTGTCAGTGATATATGTTTCTCGTATACGCATATTCTGAATCCTCGCAGGCTCGTAGTCTCGACCCCTCGCGTGGAAATTGTTGCGACGTTCTTAGGCGGTGTGCTCTGGCTCAGTGAGTGTGCGGTGGTGGATCCCTGGGTCTTCGACTGACACAAATATATAGTTATGGGTGCTTGGCTGGCGTATGTCTTGAGTTCTGGAGGAGGATTTCTCTGACTCTATCTCAGCGACTCGTTAGGATCGACAACTTGCACTTCCCTCAGTAACGCACGACAGCAAACCAGAAACGGGTTCAGTGCGTCCTGCATAACCCCGCTTTCCACCGGTCCTCTCAGCCCTCTTACATAGTTCCGGCCGAGCGCTATTGTGACATACAAAAGGTCCAGGAATCCTTCGCCTGGCTACTTTTTATCCTCAGTACGCCATCCCCTCCATAGCCTTTACCGCCACTTAATCTGATCTCCAGTGCTCATCTGGTTCTTCCTTATTTTCAACCTCACCCACCGCTCTATCGCAATGGGCCGTGAGTTTATCTGGCGCGAAGATATCAATTTCCTACCTTGGTTCGGCCAAGTCCCGAGCTGGCCTGGTTACGACGAAGGCCAATACCCAGAGCAGTACCGCCCGTTCTACGGCTACCCTGGTACATCGGGGTATTATCCAGGTAGCGCCGGAGGCGCGACATATGTCCAGCCCCAGTCAGGCTTTGCGACGGTCCTACAAGGCTCGCAGGTGTCGCAGGTGCCGATCGGCGCGCCAATGTCGATGTATCATGATTAGATGAGAACGAGAGGACGATTGAAAGGTGGCGATATCTAATGGCCAGCCCATCTTGGTTTACATTGTGTAACAGCTATAGCCCCAGTGCCTACTGCTTCACGTATGGAACAAATTCTGATTTCTCGCGTGGGAGGGTAGGAAGCTGAATATGCAAGTGACAAGGAGAACTCGGGGTGGCAGGCCTCGCGCTTCAGATGCCATGCGGGCGCACGACAAGTTTGACACCACTCACTCCTCCCGCGAGGCGCTCAAGACCTGCGAAAGCACCGGAAAGATCGCTTCCACAGACCTCCACTCTGTTCGGCTAGTCTTCCTTCAGAACCAACCTCATCTGAGACCATAATGTCCGCACCTTGATTGCACCATCTTTCAACAGCCCCGGGAGCGCCTTATGCATCCTCGCGCCGAATTCTGCGTTCATAGGCAGGTGAATACTACCGTAGGTGAACGCGACACGTTTTCCATCGTTCGCTTCTGAGCGCTCGCGCTGGCCGACCTTGGGAGGCAGCGTGACCACCATGTCCCCGCCTGGTGCGAGGATGGTCCAGCCTGCTGTTTGGGAATCGTCCACGGTCACCGCGTCGTAAACGACCTTGAACGGCTCAGTGGTGATCTTGGTCACGGCTGCGGGTAAGTCGGCGTAGGGCACGTCTTTGTAGTCGATGACGTGCGTTGCGCCTGCCGCCTTGCAGTACGCCTCGTTATGTTTCGACGCGGTGGTAATGATCGGGCTAAACCCCGACAGTTTTGCCAGTTGGATAGCTGGGAACGACACATGAGCGGACCCTTTCTCTCTGGGAATCTCGAGCGTACCAAGCTGCCCAACGGAGCTCGATCCGCCCAGTATAAGAATAGGCTGGCCGGCGTACTTCCCCGTGCCTCCTTCCCAAGGTGGAGTGAGCTCGATGCCTCCCATTGGTCCGTCAAGGCCGCTTTCGGAGATGGTGTGGTAAAGGCCAACCGCTGAGGTAGCTAGAGCTAGAGGAATCGTCGAGGCCTCCTCGAAAGACATATCATCCGGTATCTGTCCGTCCCTATCTCAATAATCCATTCCGGTCGCTCGAAGGAGCATACGCCCTCACCTTGGTTGTGCGTACCGCGTCGCTGATTGCATACTGTTGCAGAGTGCCTCGGTCTGCGACCCAATGGCCTTGCATCAGACTGCGGGGATGCTGATAGACTCGAGCAGACTCCTGGGAGGTTTCGTGCACTCACACCCTGTCGCCTTGAGCCCATCCCTTGACACCTTCACCTAGGGCTTCAACTACTCCTGCGCCATCGCAACCTGGGACAGCCGGAAACCCGTACGCATCGACGATGTAGCCGGACGATTGTACGTAGAGGTCGACAGGGTTCAGCGCCGTGGCGTAGATTTTGATCAGCAACTGGCCTGGGCCCGGGGTAGGAGTCGGCCGATCCTCGATGACGAATTTCCCAGCGTCCTTGCTGTGCAGAACCAACGCCTTGTGCATAGGAGACATGACGAGGAGGGGTTCGCTATACACACTTGTGGATGAGTCGGCCCTGTATATGTACTCCTCAGTGCCCACATGATCCACATTCCTTTGCGGCCCGGAGTAGATCGGGGCGGGATAAACAGGAATCCCGTCAGAGATTCCCAGGAAGGCAAGAATGACGCTCCTTCGCTTGACACCCGCTGTTTGCTTAAGTAAGGCCTGGGTGCCCCGGCGTAACCGACATCAGATTCCCATCAAGAAGTTACCGATCGGTCTGCGAAGCTAGCACACACTATTCTCGACGAAGGAGGAGCGATGATTACCGAGGATGGCGAAAGTTAACTTGCTCTGTTGTCATTGCAGGATGTGCATGCGAAGCTGCAGGATATACCGCGTCACCAGTGAGCATTGTGCCGAAGAGAAATGCACATGCGGCCGTGAGGAGGGTGGATGAGCAACTGCTAAGGGCTGGCTAAATTTTGCGCGTCCCAAGGAGAGGCATGTTGCTGCTTGCTTGAGATATAGGTGACAGCCCCCTGCGTGCTGCGAGGGAATCGGTAAACCATCATAAGAGCAATGGCAGGTGAATCGCTTGAACTTCGGGCTTCAAGCCTCGACTGAGGTGCAGGGTAAGGCGTTCGTAATACACTGCAGATTTATGGTCATACAGAGGCTGCACAGCGTATTGGAAGTCCAGAGAACTCCATCTGTTACGTCAGCCAGCTTAAGAAGTACTGACGGTCGACATACCCGACGGTCCTAAATTGCCTCTGAGAGCAAATCGACAGGGAGCACACATTTCGCTCTCAAGTATGAGACAGCCGTTCGCGAGCAGTCCAAAAGTATATGCGATAGCATACATCAAGAAGCTATTTCACTGGTTCGAGCTGCCCCGACGTGACGGATTCCGGCTGAGCCCGCTCTTCCCACTCGTCTTCTGCTTCTGCGCTTCCATGATAAGCTCACCGATGAGCTTGTTATACATCTCAGAGTCCTGTTGTAGCGCGTCACGCTTTTGTAGGAGGTAAGTGAGCAGCGCCGAGATGTTGCTCGTTTCTGCGCGGAGGTCCGCGAGAAACTTCTCGACCGCAGACAGTGGCAACAAAGACAGTTGATCTAGAGCGAATTGTAAAAAGCACCCTTATCTACCGATGACAGAAGACATACCATATTTGGCATCGAGAAGCTTTTCGATCTTGGCCTCGTCGATCTGTGGTTTGGGTCCTAAAGCAAGCAGAGGTGTGGCACCTTTCGGCGCCGGAGACCCTGTGCGTGAGGACGGGTGCGAGCTGGCGGAACCACCGTTCACATGCGCTGCTCTCGCGCCTGGGGGAGCAGACATGGGGCGTGTAGAGATTTGGAGAGCCGGTAGTGGTTTACCATTAGCACGTGGTAAGACCTCATCGAGGTTCACGGGAATGCCAAGGGCTATGAGGCCCTGTCGGCGGATGCGCGATCGAATCCAATTAGGCGGTGTGATAGGCGGCATAGGCGTCGAGAAGAGTGTTTGATAGAGCGCACGGCTAGGAAAGGTTCAGATATGAGAGCGTCGCCCGTATCTAGAAGAGACGCACGGTACCTCTCCTGCGTGATGAGGACCTGGTTAACACCGCCAACTTCTCGTATAGGCTCAAAGTTCAAAACGTTCGACAAATCGTCGTGCTCCCATAGTGGCCCCAGTATCGCATCTATCGAATCCTGTAGCTCGGATCGTGAGGGGAGGGGGTCCAAACTCAGAGCCTTCCACTCCGTTTGCGCTGATGATCCAGGTTGATTGCTCTGGTCGTCAAACGCAGTACTGCCGGCGAAACCGACATCTGCATCCCCAAAATCCCCGAAATCATCATCCCCACCTGCATCCCCCGCCTCAGCTTCTTGAGTCTCGCCGAAGTCGTCGAAACCATCGCCGAAATCGTCATTGGAAGGGGATGGTGGTGGAAACGGTGCAGGAGATGAAAATGACGGCGCCGGCTCAATGTTATCATTGCTCGCCCACACAGATCCGAAGGCAAATTCGTCGTCCATTGGAAGCTGTGAGAGACGTGGAGGCGAGCGGTATGCGGTCCCAAGAAGTTGTTAAAGCATCCAGCCGCCTCTGCACGATGGACTGGAACTCGGAGTTAATGGCGACGATTAGGAGCTGTCACGTGCCCAAAATTTGGCACTGCCGCGGCGACGCACCTCCGAGTCCTGTCTCTTCGTTCATCGCGGTTCTGGTTTGATTTTTGAGGGTTTGAACAACAAGCACACCTTTCTGGTCCCTTTCCCGTCCTTCTTTTTTCCACCGCTTTTATTTCCCTGTTGAAGAACGCGCGTTACCCATTACCATGAACGTCTCTCAGCCCATACCTTCCTCGGTTGTGTCCATCGCGTTTTCCTTCCTCACTGCGGAAGAGATTAGGCGAATCTCTGTCAAGCAAATTGTGAACCCTGTTCTCTTGGACGATCTAAACAGACCGAACCCCGGTGGGCTGTATGACCCTGCGCTTGGACCTGCGGAAAGGGCGGACATGTACGTAGCGCGGTACTATACGAGGCACTATCGACTGAACTCGACTTAGCTGCGCAACATGCCGTCAGACGTCTTTTTCATGTCCCGGACACTATGGACATATTGAACTCCCTTCACCTGTCTTTCATCCCTTGTTCATGAACCATATGTTCAACCTCTTGCGCGCAACTTGTCTCTTCTGCCATCAGTTCAAGTTACCCCGGTCTGTGGTGCGTACTGGCCTATCTGACCGTCTATTGCTTCAAAGAGAGCGCCTGCATTCAAATAGCTCTTTTTATACGTTTTTATGCGTGCATATACCCCGCTGCTTGTTTTTGGTCCCGTAGAATGTGATCGAATATGTGGACGGCCTTGTGCTGAGGGATTTGGGTGCTCGCTTCTAGCCCTGCGACGCTGTTTCCAAACGCTTTATACTCCACATAAAAGCACGTGAATGACTATCAGGATCCTGTATATGTGCTGGCGTGAACAATGATCTTTGCTTCTCGCGATGGTTCTCCGCAAAGGATTCCTTGCAAGCATTGTTGCGACATAACTGCTCGGAAGCCCTGGGCACGTGTACTCATAACATTCTCTCTTTCCGTCTACATTATGTTTCCACGGGTTGCATGCTGATTGTTGGTTTGCAGATCGTCAAGTACATCGCTAAATTCCGCCTCTTAGAGCACGGTCTACTGGAGGCAGCGGAAACTCTCGATGCGTTGCACGTACAATCCCGAAAGGCAAATATTGACGACGACGACGACGACGACGCCACGGAAGATGAACCGGCTGCCGTCTTCATACACCGCATCAACACGTTCGTGCAGTTGAATTTGTTTCAAGCGCGCAAGGCAGGAGCCAAACGTGATACGTACAAGGACTCTCTTGTCTTCCAGGCCCGAAAGGACTTAATTCTCGACTTCCACAAGACAGCCATGATTAAGAAGTGCCAGAACCCGAATTGTGGCGCGTATGCAGCTGTTCTGCGCTCTTCTTTGCCCAGCTAATGTTACGTGCAGGCACGGGTATACTTTCCGAAAAGAGGGCCATACAAAGATCATCGAGTACGACCTAAGCCCGAAGCAGCGGGCTATCCACGATGCACTTGGCCTCAAGCGTCCCAACGTCATGCGCCGCCTAGCGGAGTCTTCATCAAGAACGCAGGCAATGCAACCAGGAGACTCAGATACGGAGATGGATGACGAAGGAAATGAAGAGGGAGAGGACGAGGGAGAAGGAGAACCCACCTTTAGCGAGGACGAGAACATTAACTTGCACAAGACCGACGGTGCGCCTCGCGCCGCTAGTGGCGCGGTGAAGACTTCGCGCGGCCGTAACGAGCGTATTATGGCGCCAGAGGAGTGCCGTGCCCATCTTAGGCTACTTTTTAAGAAGGAGCAGGAGCTCTGTTCGCTTATCTTTGGTCGGCATGGACCGCTCTCCCCAGTCAATGCGCAAGGTCTTTCTTTGGCGTCGGCGGACATGTTCTTCATGGAGGCTCTTTCCGTTCCACCGACGCGTTTCCGTCCACCGGCCAAGATGGGCGAGACGCTCTTTGAGCATCCACAGAATGAGCTGCTCACGCGCTTACTCAATACCTCGTACCGCTTACGGGATCTTAACTCGGACTTACGCGCAGCCTCAGCGAAGTCAGAGAAGTACGACGACGCGGTTCGGCGGAATATCCTGCGGCAACTTCTTGAGGGTCTAGTTCAGCTCCAGGTAGACGTCAACAGCTTCATAGATAGTAGTAAGAATCCCCAGCCAGTACGACATGGCAAACTTCCTCCTGCGGGCATTAAGCAGGGTCTCGAGAAGAAGGAGGGATTGTTCCGGAAGCATATGATGGTATGAATTCTAACGAAAGGCATCACGTATGTACTCATGAGCTTATAGGGAAAACGTGTCAATTACGCCGCTCGCTCCGTCATCTCTCCGGACGTCAATATCGAACCAAACGAGATTGGCGTACCACCGGTTTTCGCGAAGAAGTTGACGTACCCAGAGCCCGTAACACCTCACAACTTCTCCGAATTACGCAGAGCAGTCATCAACGGGCCAAAGGAGTATCCTGGGGCTTCAATAGTCGAGTATGAGGATGGTCATCAGGTCTACTTGGTACGATTCGCATGCCCCATTCCACAGCCGGCAGGCCTATATCTTTTTGCAGGAAAAGTTGTCGACGGAGCAACGCACAGCGATTGCCAATCAACTTATGGCACCGCAAGACAGCGGCTCGTCGACTGGTCTCCTGACGCGGACGCCCTCGGTAAACAAGAAGGTCTATCGACATCTGCGCGACGGCGACATGCTGATTCTCAACCGTCAACCGACACTTCACAAGCCAAGTATGATGGCGCATAAGGCGCGCGTGCTGAAGGGCGAGAAGACAATTCGCATGCACTATGCGAACTGGTGCGCTCTACCTTCGTATCCATTTCATGGATCTGACCTAACGACTAATTATCAGTAATTCGTATAACGGTAAGCCGCGATATTTGAATTTAAACCTGCTCGTTCACAGTCCTTTTTTTCCCTTTCCAGCTGACTTCGATGGAGATGGTTGGCATCCTCTCTCTCCGGTCGTCTTCATTCGCTGAAACCCACTTTTAGAAATGAACATCCATTTTCCCCGTACGTCTTCTGTGTTTGGCGTGTTCTAGTGCCCTTACCTGTCTAATAGAGAACGAGGTCGCACGTGCAGAGGCGATGCTCATCGCGAACACTGATAACCAGTACCTTGTCCCAACGTCCGGAAAGCCTCTCCGTGGCTTGATTCAGGACCACGTCGTCTCTGGTGTTTGGATGACGAACAAGGACACGTTTTTCACTCGCGAGGAGTACTTCCAGCTCTTATATGGCTCCTTACGTCCTGAAGACGAAAGTCACGAATCTGGTCGCCTCGAGACTCTTCCGCCGGCAATCTGGCGTCCTCGACCGTTGTGGACAGGGAAGCAAGTAGTAAGCATCGATGACGATCCTCACGACACCAGGTTCCTGAGAGCGTTTCAGATCTCGACTGTTCTGCTTAATATCACGCCGAGCCACACGGACGGTCTAAATCTGGATTCGCACGCGAAGGTGGCAGCGGAGGTCTGGGGTAAGTGGGACACGCACTTACCCAACGAGAGCGAAGTTATCTTTCGGGATGGCGAGCTCTTATGCGGTATCCTCGATAAATCCGCGTTCGGCGCTTCAGACTTTGGACTTGTGCACTCTGTCTACGAGCTCTACGGAGCCGACATTGCTGGCCGCCTGCTTGGCATTCTTAGCCGGCTGTTCACCAAATTTCTTCAGATGCGCGCCTTCACTTGCCGGATGGATGATCTCGCGCTTACAGAGTCTGGAGACCGGAAAAGGAGGATCATCTTACGCGAAGGCGAGAACCTAGGTACTGAAGGTGCCATAGAGAACTTCCCCTCACTCGAAAATACGCCCGAGGCCGAACGACCCACTACGCTTGTTCGTCTCCTCCGTGACGTCCTCCGCGACGACAATAAGATGGCTGGCCTGGACATGACGGTCAAAACCAAACTTGCGAAGCTGACGAAGAAGGTAGCTGACTCGGTCATGCCTCACGGCCTCCTACGTAAATTCCCGCATAACCACATGCAGGCCATGACACAATCTGGCGCGAAGGGCTCTGGCGTCAACGCGCAACAAATTTCCTGCCTGCTCGGTCAACAAGAGCTAGAGGGCCGACGCGTTCCCGTTATGATTAGCGGGAAGACACTTCCGTCTTTCAAGCCGTTCGAGACGAAAGCTATTGCCGGTGGCTATGTTGCCAGCCGTTTCCTCACAGGCATCAAACCACAGGAATTCTTTTTCCACTGTATGGCTGGTCGCGAGGGTCTCATAGACACGGCCGTGAAGACATCCCGCTCGGGCTACCTGCAGCGTTCTCTGATCAAGCACCTCGAGGGCCTCCGTGTTCACTATGACCATACCGTTCGCGGGAGCGATAATTCTGTCTATCAGTTCTTCTACGGCGGCGATGCACTGGACGTCACGAAACAGAAGCATCTATACCAATTTGCGTTCGTCGCACAGAACATGATCACGCTCTCTAACCGCTACCAGCCCTCGGGATCGGAGGATATTTCTCTGAATGACCGCGACGCCATAAAGTATATGAAGAAGACACTTAAGCATCGCAAGAACCGCTACCAGTATGAGACAGCGATGGCGATGTTCAATCCGTCACAGTACCTCGGCGCGACGTCGGAAAAGTTTGCCGAGAAGCTCTACCACTATTTAGAGCACAATCAGGATGGGCTTCTAGCGCCTGAAGAGGAGGATGAGACCAAGTGGCAGCCGAAGTGCAAGCAGCCACTCCTTTCGCCCAAGGCCTTGCGGATGCTGATGTGGTTCAAGTACATGAGGAGCATGGTTGAGCCCGGTGAGGCCGTTGGTCTCCTCGCTGGACAAGGGTACGTGTCTATCGATTTACATATTTTTTTACTTGAGCGTCCTGCGCAGTGTTGGCGAACCGTCGACGCAGATGACACTTAACACGTTTCATTTCGCTGGCCACGGTGCTGCGAATGTCACGCTCGGCATTCCTCGTCTGCGTGAAATTGTCATGACAGCTTCAACAAAGCCCAAAACGCCATCCATGGTAATGACGATGACGCCGGGCCTGACCATCGAGGACGTTGATGCCTTCGCGAAGCGTGCCTCACGTCTGGTGCTTTCCCAAGTCGTCGAGAATGTTCTCGTGACTGAGCGGCTTTCCGTCCACGGTGCCGCGCGCAGCAAGGCGTTCCGCATCGCGATGAAGTTCTTCCCCGAGGCAGAGTATCACGCTGAGTACGACGTCTCACCGTTTGAGATTCTTCACGCTTTTGGCATGCATTTCCCACTCCATCTGCGGCGCGAGATTACGGCCGAGATGAAGAAGCTCGACGCAGATCTCAAGAGTCAAATCAATGAGCTGGGTAAGGGCAAAACGCCTGAGCGCGGCGAGGCAGGAGCAGCGGCCAATGGCGACGACGACGACAGCGACGGCGAGCGTGAACCATCCGGCGGCATGGGTGACGACGATGACGCGAGCGAGGTCGGCGACGGCGATGCGACGATGGAGAAGCGGCGACGGCAGGCGCAGGAGCAGGCGACATATGAGGATGAGGACGGAGACGAGAACAGTGACATGGGTGAGATGGACGACGAGGCTTTCGAGGCCGCGTACGCGTCCGATGGCAGCACCGTCAACAATGAGCCGAAGGCGAAGAAGGGCAAAGCTACTAAACTCGAAGCGGCCGTGGCGAGCGTAGAGCAGTCATTTCGAGAGAACTTCCCGGCGGCGACCGAGTTCAAGTTCACGGCTTCAGAGTGCGTCGTCGAACTCGAGGTATACTCGTACGAAATCTCTTGCAGTTATGATGTTTACACGTGCTTTAAAGTTCCCTTCAAACTTCCCCAAGCTGCTTCTCGTCGGCATCGTTGAGAAGGTGTGCTTGAAGACCGTCATCCGTGAAATCCCTCGCATAGCGGAGTGCTTCCGGGTACGAGAGAAACAGAAGGATGGGTCAGTCAAGGTGAGCTCGCTTATTCACCTCTGCCGTCTTTCTCTGCTCATTTGCTTTCGATCCAGGTCACCACGAACGGTTCCAACTTCAAAGGTATCTGGCAGTTTGCGCGGAGCAATGAGATGGATATGATTGATCCCGACGACATCTATTCGAACGATATCTATGCAATCCTCAAGACGTACGGTGTCGAGATGGCGCGGGCAGCGATCGTGAAGGAGATGAGCGGCGTCTTCGGCGTGTATAAGATTGACGTTAACATCCGCCATCTGGAGCTCATCGCCGACTACATGGTACGCTCCTTGAAACCTTGTCATTAGTATCTGTTGATTCCTGGGCACAGACGTTCGAGGGAGGATACAAGCCATTTAACCGGAAGGGCATAGGCATGCACCCGTCACCGCTGCTCAAAGCATCGTTCGAGACAACCGCAGCCTTCCTGTCGGACGCGACACTCTACGGCGACTTCGATGACCTGACGACACCGTCTGCCAACGTCGTAATTGGTCGGCCGAGCCAGAGTGGTACGGGTGCCTTCGATGTCGTGACCCCGCTATCCTACGTTCCTCTACAGTAAAAGTATACGACTTACAGATTCTGTTGCATATAATAGTACTGTTGTATCTCTAAATCCCTTTCACCGACTCGATGCCCAGTCTAGCTGTTAAATTTCTTCTGCGTGCGAGGTACATGGGACCGACTGAAAACGATGGCGATACTATAGCAGGGACATTTCCGGCGCCACACCGCGAGGTTCGAATGCCAGCCAGTCGCCTGAGCCTGTGGGTAACAAGCCCATTGACCGACATTTCCACAAACCAAGCGCAAGCGTGGCAATATTGCAAGCAATGTATGCAAGCTTCTGAAGAGGGAGAGTGGTGAACGTCTGCGCCCGAGATGGTGACGGCGCGGTTCCCGGAGCAAACTGCGCAAAGGCTGCAGGGGGGCAAATCAGTGCATTTGGTACGGGAAGAAAACATCATTGACGCACCAGCATTGATACCCGCGATGTTCTTGAAAGGAGAAAAGAGGAGCATGAAGACAATGCCTATACTGAATATCTGCACCCCGCCACCGGACATGTAGAGCATAAATGCTTGCATTGGGAGCTGCTTCGCAGGTCCGACGGCAAAGTCCCATGCACGACGCTCCTTCAGGGCTTCATACGACTTGGTCTTCTCGGCAACATCTTTTGATGATAGTTTCTTATTCTAGATGCGGATAAGTGGGCCGGCAAGGCCATTGGACAGGAGGCGCACGACGGAGGCAATCGAGAACCCAGGCGGAGGGGGGAGGTGACGGCTTCTGCTCGAGTACCACCATTAGCAATAGCTCCTGCAGAGCAAACACGTCACACACTTCGGGTTCTCGATAGAAGCATAATTGAGCGTTGTATGGGTCATGGCCTGCCGCGTTAGTCGCCCTCCGCAAGTACTGAGTTGTTTGATGCCTTCGTCCTTGCCTTCGTCGGAGTGGCTGGCGGCCGGCACAGGGACACAGGCAGCATGAGGGGCATGTCACATGACTATTTCGCGTAGACCGTCGAACATATAAATATTATATCAGACCCCTAGAATGATTAATATCGATATTGTCTCCGTTCTGAATCTACGAGCAGTAGTGTAGTGACACGATTTCTGCCAAATAAAGGCCTGCTGGAGCGGCATGGATTACAAATGGCCCGATCAGAGGGAACAGTATGAGCAGAAGGCGTGAGAGACCTGAGTCATAGATCACGTGATCGCGTCCCATTGTGCCCGCGTCGCCAAAGCGCGTTTGCCACCGCGCCTTCCCTCTGCCCTCCCTGCCCCCCCAGACTACCACATTCCTGTTTACTCAAGCCCACCTCTCCCACCATGGCTCGCGATCCGCTTGTTGAGCTGCCACTCGAGCGCTTTCTCTCCTCTTCCACTGGCCCGGACGCCGCTCGATCCAGCTCTTCAAAACGGAGTGCGCAAAAGCGGCCTCTGTCTCCAGGCCTTGCAAACACGCTTATATCTCCTGCAAAACGGCGCATGCTTGCCCAGGTGGGCCTCGTCTCGCCGCTGCGTACACGCAGCCCGCTCTCGGACTTCGCCGCCCACTCTCATGCCCCCGACACCGCACCGAGCCGCCTCTTCCCCACAAATGATGGCAAGCGAGAGCCTACACCACCCGCATTTCTGGGAGAGGAGAACGTTGCGAGTGGTAGAGAGAACGTAGGTAGTGCCGAAACAACCCCACGCGCTACACGGACGTCTCCTCGCCTCGCTGCGCGCCGAGCGTCTATCTCCTCATCCGCGACACGCCGCACCCCTCGCGCCAACAGCGTCAAAGCCACCTCGCCCCCACTGTCTCGTGAGGGTAGCCCGCTGCCGATTGTCATCTCTCGCCCGCGAGCTCCCACTCCCAACCGCGACTCGGAGCACTATCCTGGATTTGACATCCATTATGACAACCACATCGTCCTCGAGCGTGTACGATCGCCGGAGGCCCCCTCTCAGCCGATTTCGCGCGGCGAAGCCGACAAGGAAAATTTGCGGCCAAAGCGCGGCCGCAAGACTACTGGTACTGGTGCAGAAAAGGACAAAAAGACCATCGGTGGGGCAGCTACGGCGACGCCTCGCCGCTCTCCGAGGCTATCTGATGCTCAACCAAGTAGCGACGTCGCCATGGCTTTTAGCGGTTGACGATTTCCTCCCCTGTGCGACAGCCCGCCATCCAACATGACGAGTCGCCATGCTTACGTTATGCCCCCCCGTTTTCCCTCATCAGGATTTCTTGAGTAGCAAAGCAGATCACACACACCAACCATCCCAGAATCGTCCAATCCAGTGCAATCCACCCCCACTTCATTTATAACCTCATTCATATCGGTGCTTCATGTCAATAGTCTCCCGCCCCTCACCTATGCCTGTGAAGTTTTCGTACGATAGACTCAACGTAGCAAACCCATCCCCGTCCAAGCTATCCGTATCTCATAGTATCTCCGGGCTGCTTAAGCAATGCACATATGTTGTATCTTATGTTCTGGAAAGCAACGAGGTCGTATGTCGCCGGGATAGCAGTGGCCTCGGTAACTGCCAGAATGACCTGCTCGTATACGTACACAACATGCTGTTTCCGTCATTCACGGACAACATCAAAGCATGACATTCCGTAGAATCATGAACACCCCACCGGGGCGTAGCTACTGTACAGAAGGGTATGGAGCATCAAAATCGTAATCGAGGTAGGGGGTTTCGGCACGGATTAAAACGGCGGTAGAACGTATCGTACACAGAACGAGAATATAGCAGGGCACAACGTAACAAAGGCGAGATAGAGGCCGGCCAGTATGATCAGTCACCGGTGTGCATGGATGGATTGGTCATTCATATATCTGACATCGCGTTCAGCAACCCCGCACGGCTGGCAGCGCCGACACCCTCACCGCTCTCCTCACGCAGTACAGCCGACGTGCTCGCCTGCCCACTGCCGCTGGCACCGAGCTGACCAATAACGTCGCTCTGAAGTTGCATGGGCACAAACACAACCTTGCTGCCGGATGTCTTGGCCATCTGTTGGAGGGCTTCGAGCTGGCGGATCTGCATGGCCGCGGGCGACGCGAGGATGTCGGCGGCCTGGCGCATGAGGCGTGCGGCGTCGACCTCCGCCCGTGCGGCAATGACTTTAGACTCGCCGATACGCTTCTGCTGAGCAGCAGAGGAAAGCGATGCGGCGACCTCGGCGGAGAAGATGATGTCTTTAATGAGGATTCCCTCGATCGCGACGCCCCACTTGTCCGCGACGTCGCCAACGATTTCGGCTATCTCAAACGCGATGGCCTCGCGCTCGGTCACAACGGACTGCACAGCGCGTGCGCCAACGACGTGCCGGAGGGTCGTCTGCGCACGCTCGACGAGCGCCTGGCGCAGGTCAGAAATACCGAAAGCAGCGCGGTACGGGTTTATGATCTGGAAGTAAATGACCGAATCACTGGGCGTTGGGGAAGGGCCAAGTTAGGACGCGAATACGGAACGTGATACGGAGAATGCACACGCACATTTCGACGTTAACATTGTCACGCGTGATGACCGTCTGACGACCAATGGGGCTGATCTGAATCTTGACGTCGACGACGCGGAGGGACTCGGAGCAGACGTTGACCTGAACAAGACCAGGATCGACAGACTTATAGAACTGGCCAAAGCGCGACACGAGGCCCACAGAGCCTAAACGACGCAAAGTTGCTAAGTCGCGCACATCAAAGAACGTCTCTTGATTTCGCCGTACCTTGTTGGACCTCGCGGAACGGGTTCGGGAGTGGACAGCAGGGAATTGCACCCAAACAGCCGATGCAGGAACCGAGGCCCTGCAACATAGAGCCGTACAGGCCATGCACGACCTCCCCCGTGCCCAGATCCTGGGCATATGAAGGCTGTGCGTGTGCTAGTCAGATGTTGCACTCTATGCTGATCGTGAAACAGACCTGCATATCAGCCCTCTTGAGTGGCTGAACCTTTATGACATGCTTCGCCGCGTCGATAGTACGCGGAGGGTGCGCGGCATCGTCTGTTACTAATGTGGGTGTTGGACGATGAAGAACACGCAACGAGAGACTACATACCGTTTGGAGCGTCGTGGTCGACGACATTGCTGCCGTTAGGGGAGGGCATGCGGTCCTTGCGGTCGATGGAAGACATATCGGTTCAAGCGTGAAGACCCTGAGGAAAGGGAAGGGGCGGGGGAAGATGGGTTGGAGTGGACTATGAAGGATGTTATATAGGGGGCTCAGGATGCTGCGCAAGAAGCAAGACCGAGTGGGCGCACTCCCATCTGCACAAGCTCATACAAGGCCAGTGGACACTGTTCGGATGAGCCTGCCGGAGTCCCCGGTCCCGTCCCGGCCCTGGCTTTGGCTGTGTCCTCGTGCCTAGGTCTGCAACACCGGCGCCTGTTTCGGTTTTGGCTGCGTCCCCTCAGGTCTGTTTTCACTGTAAATGCTCTAGCACCTGCATACTCTGCGGCTGGTGCGTCCGGTGCTGGTAGCGGTACACCCTTTTACTTCACAAGCGTATCGGCGCGAACATCTCGGTTCAGGCTCCAAGGGTACCTGGCTACCTTACATGGGCAAGATTTGCGTCCACGCAAGTCCGGACGTGCAAAACTTGGAAGCGCAGCTGCCGGGCCTTCTGGTCAGGCCGGTCAGTTGACTCACCGAATTCCACTGGGGCAACCCGACTGTCAAAGACGTCAAAGACCCACGAGGCTGCAGGAAGTCCCATCATCCAAAGTACAGGGCGCGTTGCGCAGCCTAATAGTAAATAGCGCTTCCGGGGCGCCCCGCGGGCAGCTGAAGGCACTTCGCTCTTTAAGTCACCCGCACATATGTACTCCATAGTACCTTCGTCTTTGATCACGCTGCGCAACTGTCACTGCGCAATCGTCACTCACTCCGTACTTTGCGGTCGCTGGCACGTACTCTAGGACCTATGCTGCGTATATCGTGTGCATAGAGTTTCGTCAGGTGCGCCGTCAGCGCTGTCGGATTTTGACCTCATGCCCTCCGGTTTCTCTGGATCGTCGCCGTGAGGGTATCAGGTACAAAAGAAACACTTCCTTGGGTTTACTGCACTAATGAAGCTGGTAACGTGACTGGCACTTTGCATAAGAGTGTCGTAGCCCCAGTCAGACAGTTGCGGCCGGCAGAGTGCACGATCTCTGCCGTCGGATAGGGAGCAGAGCCCGAGGTAGTTACGGGCAATGCGATGCGCCAAGACAGGTATTACAGGAACAGCATCTGATAAGCACGCATCATCAAGAAGTCCCACTTCCACTGTGATGTCTCATCGAGCCAAGTGAACTCGAAAAAATTTGTGGCCACACAAGGCTGTCCTCATATACCGCACGTATCAAGGCAAGTTAACTGGGGCTACAGACGAGTTCTTACTTTTGCGTGGGTATGCCGTGGAGGGGTCCACAGATTATGAGCACATGTCTTGCTGACATCTTGCACGAACCGAGAATAAAGTACAGATGTGCGTGCACAAAGACTACACAGGCTACATAGGCTACAATGGGGCTACATGCTACACTAACAAACATTTCAAAGATCATACACCTTACGCCGTGCCATAGGGCAAGTCTAACCCCTAGGGTGCGAGACTACGCTCAGTCTTGGCTCAGTCATACTAATTGTCGAGCGCGTCGTTGTCACGGAGAATGTCACGAGCGTGGTCTTTGGCCTCCTCTCCGACATTTGGGTCTGGAGTCAACGTGAGCTCACGGAAATTCCAATGCCAAACAGAGGGGGCACTGACTGTTGATAGTAGCCTTGTAGCCGCCCATAACGTTGTTATGGTTCTTGCCCTCGGAACCTTGCTGACCGAGGCGGCCAGAGTCCTCGAGCTCGCTCAACTGCTGGCGAGAATGATCCTTGGATTCCTCGGACGTGTTCGAGTTCTTGAGGTTAGCCTATGAGTACAACCCCGTCAGCGCACGTTGGTGGATATGAAGACGCGGAGAGGTGCGCCGACCTTGTGACCACCCGCAACATGGTTGATCTCGCTGGCGGAGAAGTCGTTGGCGGAGCGGACGTTCTGGGACATGATGATCAAATTTGATTGGATGGTTAAGGTGGTAAGAGATGCGCTGTGAGCAGTAGACCTAGTGAAGCTGATGATACTGACCATCTTCCGTTGCACTTGTGTCTTTTATACGCCTCTTTCGCCCCTCCAAGCGCTTGGTCGTCATAAAATGACGAAATTCCGATCTGGTTCTCCGCTCACGAAAGCGAGGATGGTCTGGCAGCTTTCTAGCTCTATGACGTCGCGGATACGCTCTTTGTCTCGTTTCTCCGCGTGCGTATGCTAAGGATTCGGATAACAACTTGAACATGAGGAGTATCGGAGACATTTTGCGTTGTCACCTTCCAAGGCGGAAGTGAGTGCAGCCTATACTATAGTATTGTGTCCATTCATTGAGCCGCTAAGCAAGGGGGCTCGACAGGGACAGTGTACGATTCGACCGCATTGCGAAGGCGCGGGTGCAATGGCATGCCTGTTCAGTCAGCAAGCAAGACTGGGCTCCTAGGGGCCCGGGATGCTGGTAAAAATGCTCGTAGTCTCCTAAAAATGTGAATCTGCCGCGTGCACATAATCTCTAGAGTTTAATGCTCAGTGTCCGGCTCCTAGCGTAGAGCGCAGCAGAACGTAGCGGAATGCTCAAGCACGAAAAAATGCTTCATGATTCCGCCAGGCGGATTGCCTCCTATCACGGCCTCAAGCTCCAGCGCATTTGTCCACACCCAGCCCAGTCGGCCGGCTTGCTATGAGTAGGTCTATAGTCGCCGCCACCACACACTATGCGCATGCATGGGTCGGCACCTCAGATAAATGCGGCACGGTGACCTACCTCGCCTCCGTAATGAAAAGCGAGCGGTCGGGTACGGAGTACAGAAGTTCGGAGAAACCCCAAGTATACATATCATGCGAAAACGGCGGAAAAAGACAGAGGGTAGAGGGAAAGTGAGAGCAAAGCACGACACAGCATGTTGAGACAGCGATCACTGTAATACAGATACAAAAGCGCCCCTATTATCGTACATCCGCCCGTCTATCGTCGCACCGAGCAACCAATGAAGTACTCATCGAAACTCGACCAGGCCGCCTGCGACCACGGTTAGAGAGAATCGAAGCACTGTCACTCGCCACCACCGGCAAGCTCAAGGATGAGCCGACATGCGACATCCATGAACACGAACGGCGACACGACGTCGTTCTCGCGTGCGGCCTCGTTGCCTGGCCCCGCAAGCGCGTCCGCGCTGACGGGGTCAAAGGGACCCGCGTCGGGCTCCGTCGATGCCCTGTAGGACCGTTTGTGATGGAAGTCGACAAGGTAGTTGATCGAGTCGACCATATACAGCTGCAAGTTCATGAGAACCTGCAACTGCCGTGAGTGCAATGCGGTTAAAAGTTGTTGATGAGCCGATCATACCACGACGTCTCCCTCCCGGCACCGCGTCTCGACGAAGTAAATCGACGCGGCTGCCTTGAGGTCGATGTGCTCGCCGTCATGCTCGCGCGCACGTTCGATACGCCCATGTGTGCTTTTGCGGCGCGGGACGGATGCATAGTACGGAGCGGTGCCAAGGCCACCAAGATATTTCTTCTCCTTCCACTCCATACCCAACGTCTTCAGTGTCCGGTAGATCTCAAGCATGACCTCCATCGGCGGACTACGGCTTCGGATACCGAAGTGCCACTTCGTCCGGTGCTGTTTCTTCTTGTCTACGGGCCAGGACCGTTTCGCATTGGCGTAGGAAGCCAGATGGTGCGGCTCAGGAAGCTGGTCGGGTAGGGACGAGTTTAGAACCGCGAAGTTGTTTACTTCGTGTTCGTCGGGTGGCGTTGAAAAGTCGAGATCATCGAGGTCGCCATCGTCGTCATACTCGCCAAACTCGGAGTCAAATGGGTTGTCCTCGATGTCATTCCCGCTTGGTGAAAGCGCGTTCGGGGACAGTAAATTGCGAGGCTACTCTAGTCAGCGTGGAAAGGTTTGAATGAATAGGAACCACTGACATCCCGCGCAGCGAGCTGGGCTTCGCGCTCTTGCTCCTCGAATGCAGCCACTGAGAATGATAGGTATACCGAAGAGCGGAGAGGATATATGCAACTCACAATCGCGACCAGATCGGTGTTTATCTCGTAACAGCAGGTATGCTACCTTGACTGCATTCCCCTGTACGCCTTCATCTTTCCGTAAACACTCCCAAATCGTCTCTTTGTCCACATCCTCTAAGCGCGAGGCAAGCTCCTCGACGATCAACGGTTCAATCCGGCCAAGACCCTCAATGAACTCGAAATCAATGGTCTTCCCCGGAACGACGAGTGAAGACAGAGTGCCGACAACAGGACCAGGCCGTGGCGGTAGTGGCTGAAGATATCGCGGTAGGTCGGTTACGTAGAATGGATGCTGCAAGATGTCGGGGACTGTGATGCGCTTCACGGGGTCAACTGCGAGCATACTGTTGATGAGGCCGCGTGCTTCGGAAGAGAGGTAACTCGGCATATGGTATGTGCCCTCTACAGACCATGTCAGCGTGTCAAAGGGATACACGGGTGCGAGCACGCACGGCTGATCTTCGTGAATAATGTGTGTACATCGTCATCCTCGAATGGTAGCCGACCGCAAAGCATGACATAGAGAATAACCCCACAGCTCCAAACATCAATTTCGGGACCAGTGTATAGTCCCCCGCGGATGACCTCCGGTGCCGCATAATTAGGGCTGCCACAGCTCGTCTTGAGGAAGTCTCCGTCCTTGATCTCGTTGGAAAGACCAAAATCAGCAATCTTGACATTCAAGTCGTCATCGAGCAGGACGTTCTCGGGTTTGAGGTCACGGTGCACTATCTTGAGGCGGTGAGAGTATTCAACGCCAGATATTATCTGCTGGAAGAATCTACGGGCCTGAGACTCTGTCATGCGGCCGTTGGCGACGATGTAGTTGAAGAGCTCTCCACCGGCATACTCAAGGACAATTATGATGTCGGTATGGGTTGAAATAACCTCGTATCTGATGTAGCAAGTTAGCGAGACAGTGCATAGGGGTGTCGAAGTGCACGCACAGTTTAATAATGTGAGGATGGCGCAAGGCTCTCATGTAGTCAACCTCACGTTGGACCCGGTTTTTGGTCTTCGTTGCACTTATAACCTGCTTAGACAGATATTTCATTGCGACCTTCTGGCCTGTGAGGGTATGGATGGCCACTGAAGAATGTTGTCTCAGGCGGTGTGCCGAAGTGGGCGATAGCAGGACATACTTTTGACCTTGCCAAAGGTGCCCTCCGCGATCTCCTTAATGACTTTGTATTCGCCTAGCTTAGATGCCGGCATGGGCTTGAGGCCGTCGACTTCCGTCATGGTTGGCGAGCGGTACAGGGTATCCGATGGACGAGTAAATAAGACGGGGTGGACGTGCGGGGCCAAGTTCTCCAGAGTGCACGCTCCAGGCACATGCCGCTGACGCTCGCTCCCTGACAAAAGCCTATCGCACTCTGATTTCGCCTTTCGTCCAGTTCCCCACAATGAACGCAAATGCTCTCCGTCGTTTGCATAGCTAATCACTAGATGATTATCTAGCAACGATGAAACATATTGTGTGCGTGCATTCCCTCGGCTGAGTGTTACCTTGTTCTCGTCACCATGCAACTTTTACATTCCATACATCTTCCGCCGACATATTAATACTGTAGTTGTCTAAGGACATCGCATTGTGCGTGAGCCGTATGCACGCCCCAGGCCTCTTCCACCAGAGCTCCCTCTGGACTAGCACTATGCCCTGTCCTTGTCCTGAACCCACCAGGGGCAAAAGGATGCTGTCCTCGCCGATAAAGGGCTGTCTTATAGGCGCCTCCGAGAGTGGCCCAGCCATAGGCGAGATTGAAGCTCGTGCTGACGGCGGGACCGTCGCGACGACGACGACAACAACGGCATCAACGAACGCGATGACAACGGTGCACTACGAACCTCTCCCGGGTCAAATCTACTTCCTCGTGAACGATAAAAGTGGGACAGTCGTGGGCCTCTCCGCAGCGGACCAACGCTCAATCGTCGGCTCGACCCACAGGGGTCTGGATGAACAGGTGTGCTTATACGGCTACGGTGGGCAGGAGACGTAATTCTTGATTGATCTTGCCCCAGTGGCGGCTGGAGAGACAAAGGAGTTCCGGTGGTGCTTGGCTCTTGCGCTGCTTGGGTTCCGGCAAATTCCTCGACTTTGAAGGAGATCCCAAGGCGGGTGCCCGCCTCATCGGATCGCGCGTGCCGCGCAACTGGAAGCTGGAACGCGTGGACGAGGACACTTGTGCATACCAGTGCGCCAAGCCTCTGTGGGTCATGAGAAACTGTGTTGACATACCTCACTAGTCTTTACGTTCCAAAGACAAACTTGAACGCTGAGCTGGCACACGGCGACCCTCTGCCAAGCGCACCAATCAGGCTAGAAGAGAACTCGCTAGATGCGTGTCAGGTCTGGCGGTTTGATCCCGCGCGCCTCGTCGTTGAAGAGAGTGGCGACGAGATTGCTTCGATTACAACTACGACGACGATTACCAAGGTAAAAATTGTGACTCGAGTCAAGAAATCGGTGTAGTATCGGTTCTATCTATTGCTGCCGTGTCCGGCGATCACCTACCCATGAGTCCATATACTTTAGTACTGTCTACAGTACCCTCTTACCAGGCTGAAGGATGATACGTTCAGCAATACGTTTGCAAAACCTAGCCCTTTGCACATAAGCTCGGAAGTGTAGCTATTCGCCAGTCCGTCAAATCTCAGTCCTCCTCTTGACTCGGTCGCGTGTGAGGCTCGCGTACATCGTGGGAGTGTGGTGTGGCAGTGATCATATTGCTGTCAGTGGTCGGGCCGCACTCTCCCTCTGGAGATGAGTGGGGTTGCATGATGGCTGCACTAACAGGACACCCCCCAAGCCTTTCAGTACCTAACCGCGACCACTACTTGGATATTGGCTATCTTGATATCTGTATCTATGTCTCAAACGAGGCAAGAACAGGTCCGTAAGCCGTCAGGGCCAGGTACGTTCCATTACCAGGACGTAAGTCACTTGGCGAATGGACACTGAACAATATTTTGTGCAGGATCGGATCGAAGGCAAGAGATTTCGAAGACGGCGTCGGGCGCCGTGCGGGCAACATATAAGGTCTTGCTATCCATTAGCAGCGCTACACAGAACGTTCCGTACGTGGGCATCGTCTCTGGTGTCCTTACCGAGGTCTCCAAAATCGTCAACGTGAGAAATCAATCTACCACTGCAGATCGCTTCTACCACATACAGTATGTGTTGAGTCCCTAATTACACACAGGAGGTCGAAGTGTGCAAGGCGGAATGGGAAGCCGTGAAGGAGAACGTTCAGCAGACAAAGGAGCTCTTGGACCGGTTTCATGCGGACTGTGTGAGGTCGGGAAGAGAGGAAGACGAGCTTCCCGAACCACTTAGAGTTGCTTTCAGCCGGCTGACAACGTACGCGCTTAGACTACCTTTTACCTCATTCGTGTTTGGCCAAGCTTCTACGCGTTTGCATGTAGGTGCCTGGAAGGTATTTTGCTTGCCTTAGCAGCATGCTGCCCAAGGGCCAGAGGCCTTCGCCGTCGCATACAAGTAGCGTTGCGGAGATCAGACCTCCTGGACGCAATCAGGCATTGTAACGATGGGATTCGATGTTCACTGGATACCTTCAAGGTTAGGACGGAGCGTGCTATGATTCTCCAATTGTCCTCATCTTTGTCCAGCTGGAGCTTCAGATCGATCAAAGCCTGAAGGTGAACGAGATTTGGGCTTCCATTCAACCGCACGTAAATATCGCTACCCCAGCTAGATGTCATGTCACGCTGACCATCGTGTAGGTGCCATTGATTGCAAGACTGAACACCTCGTAAATATCCGGTCTTCGTGACACCATCTAGTCTGAACCGAGACGCTTCCCCAGATCACGTTCGACACTTCCGCCGCCGCCTCCAATCTTCTACGGACGAAGCCAGGAGATTGACTTGATCCTCGATGCAATCTTGCGCCAAGATCCGGCGCGCATAGCAATCCTGGGTTTGGGAGGCATCGGGAAGACATCCATCGCACTAACTGCCCTTCATCGGCCCGAGGTGGAAAGTCTGTTCGGCGCGCGCCGGTACTTCATTCCTTGCGACGCCGCGACGGATGCGTCTATACTGGCTCAAGAGATCCTCAGCGTCCTAGGATTTGCTGCTGACCGCTCGAGCTCAGACTCGCCCGAGTCGCTCATCGCATCGTTCCTGCAAGCCACCCGAAGCATAATCTGCCTGGATAATTTCGAGACGCCCTGGGATTCAGACACTCTTGCCGTCGAAGCGCTCCTATCCCGCGTAACCGCACTACCTTTCGTCACCGTCCTCATCACGACACGCGGCGCGAAACGCCCGCTCCAGACGCGCTGGACGAGCCCGCTCTCGCCCATCACACCCCTGCCTTTCGACGCCGCGCTCTCGACCTGGACCGCCATCGCCGGCCCGCCCGACGCCGACGCAGAAGCACACACCGCGCGCCTGATACGCGCCGTCGACTGCGTCCCGCTCGCCGTGACGCTCCTCGCGCACGCTGCACAGGCCGTCCCGGTCGAGCTCCTCTGGCTGCACTGGACGGCGCACCACACCGCGATGGTCCATTCTGCCAGTGCGCCCGCGCAGACGCACCGGCTGATGTCCCTCGAGGCGTCCATCCGGCTCTCGCTCGAGGGCCCGCGCATCGCGCGCCATCCTGCGCCCATACTGGACGTCTTTGGCGTGCTCTGTATGCTCCCGCTTGGACTGCCGTTCGCACGCGTCGCGGCCGTCGAGCACGCGTTCGGCGGGCGGCTCGAGGGCATGCTCGAGGCGCTGTCGGTGCTCATGCAGTGCTCGCTCGCGTACCAGGCCGAAGGCCACATTTGCGTGCTGTCGCCTGTCAGGCACTACGTGCTGCAGCATCACTACCCGCGCGTGGAGCTCGTTGCGTGCTTGATGAGGTATTACGCGTCGTTCGTGTCGCACGAGGACGCGCAGGGGGAGAGCGCAGTGCACCGGGTGCTTGGAGGACTAGAGATGGCAAGAGTTGGTGGAGAAGGGAAAGAAGATCTGGGACAGACAAGATCATGGAAAGGTGCCAATTGGAGAAGAGAGCTCGTGTAAAGGTCCGTGAGCAGGAGAGGTCGGCGCTTGTTAGTTCAGGATAGGATTGTGCTCCGCGACAGTTCTAGTGATTGAGGTCGGAGAAGGGCAACTCCATAGCGGCGTTCCACGAAATGTATTCATAGGTACCTTAAATTCACGTCCCTGTACAACGACGAACGTCATCGACTACGAACGATATGATGAACGCGGCGGAGGGTGGCAGGGACGATGATTGTCGTGTTCCGTAGGGCGTGCATGACCTTTCACGGCTCGCGCGAGAAGGCTGTGGCGCGTAGCGAGTCCATTTCACGGCCAATGACAAAGGCAAGTTGTGCAAGAAGCGTGATGCATTACTGGGTATGCTACATGGTGTTGTGATGCTGGTGCAGAACAGCCGTGAGCACGGTTGGTAAGCAAGTGTTACCAGGCGCGGTGAGCGCGCAGTTCCAACCATACGACGGTCGCGGTTGGGTCGACAGCAGTCCAACGCCCGCTGCCGCAGGCGCAAACGCTATGTCTGCTCTTGAGTAGCCTGCTCTTCTTGTATACGTGCTGGTGCGGTTTCCGACGCCTCGTCGTCTGTCATCATACCAGACTCTTCCTCCGGCTGTGGAGGCGGCGCATGAGTCTGGGTACCGAAAAAGTTATCGTCGTCGTTGACGGGCTCGCCATTAGGCCAGGTACCATCGCGGAGCCAGCCAGCATACAGGATCTTGTCCTGTATGCGGGCGCGTGAGCATCGCGCGGGTGCGGCGGCGAAAAAAGGCACGGACGACGAGGCTCAGCGGGAGCGGATACTTGAGGCGACCGCCGCCGACGAGGCCCCTCCAGACCTTCTCTAGGCCCGAGCGCCATACTTGGTCGTTTTCGAGGGCGCCGGGAGCAGTGAGAACGCCCTCGAGCCTGGTGCGGGAAGGTTCGGGGGGCGGGAGAGGCGGAGCGTTGGCGGGGCGGGACGTCCAGAGTTTTCTTCTTGCCTCGAAGTGGTCGGGGCCAGGAGGAGGGAGATCGGCGTGGCTAAGGAGCTGTGCGAAAGCGGAGGGAGGAGAAGGTGGTGGTCTGGAGGGCATTGTGGGTCAGGGCCTTTGCTCGACGGATTTGTTTGTAAGGGCCACGGACGGATGGAGCAGGTCGGGGCGGAGGGCTGCTTGTTTTTGTGGAGACGTGTTCTCATTGTTCTCTCTCGGCGCGGAAAACCAGGCAGTCGCCATTGAGAACATGAATAAGATGCTGGACGGGAGGAGAAGAAGAAGAAATTGGTGCAAGTGTGGGAAGCTGGGCGGGCTTGTTCCGCTCGTTCGAATCGCTGTTGCGTTTCCTCGTTTCAGCTCAACCACGCCGCCGCCACCTCCACAGCTGCCTCACCTCGTCCTCGCCTTCCTCACCGGCCCACCACCCACCACCCAGCGTCCTCCGTCTTCCTCGCTGCTCAGCATCGTCGCTGACCGCGATGTTCTACTCCCAGCGCTCCCCAGCGCAGTCCACGACGTCTCTCTCTGCCGACGAGGACGACGATCTGAACAGATCAACCTTCTTCCCTCCCACTTCCCCTGCCACCTGGTCCTCTCGCCACCGTCCTCTCCCTTCCGCCGTCCACTCTTTCTTTCATTCTCCTGCCTCACATCTCCCCCCAGAACTACTTATCAACATCTTCAAGCACCTCTCCAGCCCATCCGACATCTATTCCGCACTCCAGGTTTCCAGAGCCTGGTGCGAGTGCTCTGTCGAGCTTCTATGGCACAAGCCATCTGTTCCCGACTTCCGCTCGCTTATGAAGATCGTCCGCGCCCTCTCCCGCGAAGACGCTTCCTTCGCCTACGCCCAGTTCATACGCCGCCTTAACTTCATCTCCGTCGCAAAGGACGTCACCGATGCCATCCTTTCCAGGCTCGCCAGCTGCTCTCGTCTAGAGCGCCTTACTCTAGTCGGCTGCAACGGTTTGTCCGACGAGGTCCTCGCCGCTACCCTCCCTCACTTCCCCGAACTCGTTGCGGTCGACCTCTCCGGCGTTCCGTCCGTTACCGACCAGACCGTCAACGCTCTCGCTCAACATTGTCCCAGGCTGCAGGGGGTCAATTTACTCAGCTGCAAGCATGTCACCTCCCAGTCTGTCTCTGCGCTCGCCCGTAACTGTCCGCTTCTCCGACGAGTCAAGTTGTCCGGTATCGTTGACCTCACCGACGAACCCATCAGCGCCCTCGCCTTGTACGCCCCACTCGTCCTAGAGATTGACCTAGGAAACTGCAAGCACATTACGGACGGTCCCATTCGTGACATCTGGCTGCACTCACATCACATGCGCGAATTTCGGCTCGCCGCCTGTGATAAGCTCACCAACACCGCATTCCCCGCTCCTCCATACCTCCTCCACGACGTCGAAATGCCGCACGAAGGCGAAGGCTTTCCTCCACTCCACCTGTCGCGCATGTATGATCAGCTCCGCATGCTTGACCTGACCGGGTGCTCGAAGATCACGGATGAGGCCATCGAGGGCATCGTCGCTGCCGCGCCGAAGCTCCGCAACCTTGCGTTGACAAAGTGTAAATCACTTACGGACCGTGCTGTGGAAGCCATTTGCGGGCTGGGGAAGAACCTCCACTACGTTCACCTTGGCCACGTTTCCCAGATCACCGATGGCTCTGTTAAGTCCTTGGCACGGTCCTGCACCCGGCTGCGCTATATCGATCTAGCCAGTACGTTACACGTCCGTTTCGCCTTTGCAGGGCACTTATTGGGTTTCCAGATTGCCAGAACTTGACAGACATGTCTGTGTTCGAGATCGCCAGTCTACCCAAGCTCCGGCGGATTGGCCTCGTGCGCGTTCCGAACTTGACGGACGAGGCGATTTACGCCCTCGCCGAGCAGCATCAGTGTCTCGAACGCGTTCATCTCTCGTATTGCGACCAGATTACAGTCATGGCCGTCCACTTCCTTTTGCAGAAGCTGCAGAAACTTAACCATCTGAGTTTGACCGGCGTCCCAGCATTCCGGAAACCAGAGTTGCAAACGTATTGTCGTGCACCGCCCGTTGTACGCCCATGTCCACCCATGACAGATAACACCTAATGCGAATATCACACAGGAGTTTAGCACACCACAGCGGCAAGCATTTTGCGTATACTCCGGTGATGGCGTGAAGGGGCTCCGAAGATTCCTCGCAGACCTTTTCAATAGCATCAATGACGAGATGAGCTCGGCAGACTACGACGATGAGGACTATGACGATGACGAGACATTTGTACACGATGAGAACGGTTACGTCGTTCGTGAAGACGGCATGGATGTCGAGGAGGATGTGTCGCCCATCCACCAGCCCGCGCCGTTACCACCGCACCCCATGGTGCGCGGCGAGCACTCCCAGCGCACGTCACGTCGCGGTACACTCCCACCAGCAGCGCCGATGCCTACACTCGCGCACGCGCCAGCGCCTGTAGCTGGTCCTTCGCGTCTCGCACCGCGCGCCTCGCCCGCACCAAGCGACGGCTCCGCGCTCAGCTCTGGCGCTTTCTTCCGCACTTTCGCACTCGACGACGGTCCTGCGCACGATGGTGCACCGCGCCACGGAGCTCTCACACCCGAACTCGTCTTTGCGGAGATCGGCCATGGCCGCGGCATCTACCCATCCGGCCCTGCGCCAGCCCCGGCGTGGTGGGTAGGCAGCGAGCCCGCAGGCGGGCCGGTGTACGGCGCCTTCCCGCGCACAAACGGGCACATCGTGACAAATGGCACAGGATCGCATCATACGGTGTACAACGGCGCGCCTCTCGGGTCTAACGGTGTGCTGAACGGCCACAACGGCCCGTCACACAGCCTGAACGGCCTCGTCCCCGGTCCCAACGGCTACCCCCACCATCCCCACGGTGGATTCACTAATGGGACCGGCAGCGGCGTGCTCGCGAACGTACCCAACGGCGTTCTCACTGCCGGCCCGAGCGCGAACGGTGCTCACACGAACGGGCACGTCGAGCGCGGGCGCGCGGCGGGACCGAAGGTACTGCACGAGGCATCGGAAGCGGGACCCAGTCGTGGCAGCGTGAAGCGGGCGCTGCGGAACACGTTCAATGCGGTCGAGCACCATGCGTCTAACTTTTTCTTTGGGAGGGCGACGCATGAAGATGCCGGGCCGGAGGGGAGTAGGGAGGTGTCGAGGACGCGGTAGACATGAGACAGGCTATGCTTTGTGGGGTTAAACGCCGCGCCGGAACCTGGCTAGCGCTGACCTCCTTGCGTCTCATCCGCTCCATGACTACGATTGCTGTCCCATGTGCATCCTGTTTGTCGCGCCGTATCCGCCTGCCGCCATTACTAGCCTCTCCTGCCGCGCATTCATTCTCCATTCTATCCATCTGTCCACTCGGCCCGCCTCGCACTGTATTTCGTAGAGTCACATTGTCTGTGTGTACGAGTCCCTGCGGCACCGCGCGATACTCCGGTATGCACCTCTATCATCATCACATAACCTCCACCCCATACCACCTCCATATTCCCTCCTCTCTCGAACTTTCTCAATCCGCGTCTGCCCTCATCATGTTGACGATCTCGTTCGTTGCGTATTTTCATGTCGTTCATGTTGTGCCTCTGCAATGAATCTGGTTCGGTCCGTTCGAATGATATTGAAAAATTGGCGAGGGAAGGAAGCGTCAGTGGTCGGGCGACATTAACGATCGAGACACTGCGGAGCGCCACGACAAGGGCCCGACGGTTTGGCGCGCGCACTCTCATCCTACACTCACTACAGCTCTAAGCCTTCTGTCGCCTTTCCCCTACCCACATCGCAGCACAGATCACGATGAATATTCGTCCCGTCCGCGTTAGTCGCCTCGCCCGTATGCCGCCCTCGTGACATGACATTGAACGCGCCGGTTCTGGTTTGCAGGTGGGGGATCTGATGGGCATGCAGGCGTGCAACCTACAGAACTTACCCGAGAACTACACGATGAAATACTGTGCGTGCTCCTTCATTGAATCCAGCTATTCTCAATCTCCTCATCAGTTACGGCTTGACGTGTAGACCTGTATCATGCGATGACATGGCCCGGGCTGTCGTACGTTGCGGAGGACGAGAATGGGCGTGTCGTTGGGTACATACTTGCGAAGATGTGCGTGTTAGCCTGCTTGTGTTTGACAGTAAGGTTTTGACGCCAGATCTTGGGTAGGGAAGAGGATCTGCCGGAGGGCGACGAGCCGCATGGGCATGTAACATCTATCTCTGTCTTGCGCTCGCACCGCCGTCTCGGGCTAGCGAAGAAGCTTATGATCCAGTCGCGTGCGTGCCTTTCTTGGTGTTGTTCCCCATACCTTCCGATACCTCCACTTGCGTCTCCGGTGTTTGGTACTAAATATACGAACAGAGGAGGCGATGGCGGCGATATACCAGGCCTCGTACGTCTCGCTGCACGTGCGCAAGTCGAACCGGGCCGCACTGAGTTTGTATCGGGATACGCTCGGTTTCACGGTACGAGACATAGAGAAGAAATATTGTGCGTGCTTTGTCGTGTGTTTATTCCTGTCTTTCCTGGCTCTGATGATGGGTATGCGCACAGATGCGGACGGGGAGGATGCGTACGCCATGAGGCTGTACCTAAAAAAAACGGATGACAGTGCAATCGCGTCGACGGCTACACGATAGGTCGCGCATGCTTTCCCTCACAATATATTTGTGTTGCTATACCATTCAAAAATTCTCTTCACATACGCTGGCAGCTTGGCCAAGCACGAACCCCATTCTAGCGAAACCTAACAGGACCCTAGTGTACATCTAGTATGAGACAATTGTTCTCCGGTTCGAGCCCCTGAGGTATCAACTGGGAACATGGACGAGCAAAGACCATACCAAGTCGTCCATGTGGCCCGCTCAGTCTGCCCAAGGATTCATTGACGGCTCTGTGTCGTTCTCCACCTTCGCCCAGGGATTCGTCGGTGGCTCGGAGCCCTCTCTCGCGACAGTCTTGGTCAGTTCCTCCGAATGCTTGACCACCTCTGCGTTATTCTCGTCTTTGCTCTCCTTAATTCCCCTACACCTCATTAGAGCCTCACGCACGACACTCGCCACCGTGAGACCGAGCTGGTAGTACCCGTCGTTCGTCGACGGCTCAAACATGCCGATGTGAGCCTGCACCTCATCTTCCGCGAGCGTATTGCGGGCACCTTCAAAGTGCGCAGCCGCGTCCCTTGACGTCGGGAGGACGACGAATGTTCGCTCGGAAATATGGTTGCGTATGTCTGGAGGCAGAAGCGTGTAGTACCTGTCAGAATATCCCGCTATCTGAATTGTGAAAAGAGCCTAGATGCACATGGGCACATACGTCCGGAACGCGACGCCATGCTCCTGCTCGGCGCGCAGAAGACCGTCCATGCGTCGTTGAAGGCTTGTTTCATCCCACAAGTTGCCGACATATCTCATGTGGTCTTGCAGATATGTGTATCCGGACAAGATGTCATTACGCTTATAGAACGCAGTACCCGCGATGCCACCCGCGAGTAGGGCTCCGCCTACGGCGTAGGCTGCTGGCGCCGCCCAGCGCGCCCAAGCCGAACCTGAATTCTGTGTTGGGACATCAGTGGGAGGCGCAGAGAGAAGACCTGCAGTCTGCGTTGCGCCGGACGATGATTTGGCTTTGTTGAAGGCGCCGAAAGCGTCCCATGCATCCGTCGCAGCCTTGTGCGCGGTTTGGGCGTACCCAAGCGCCTTTGTCGCAGAGTTCTTGAAGATATGCGGGTGCAAGCCGAGGTACTGGCGAAAACGCCGTTAGCAGGGTAGAGTCGAGGGGGTTGGAAGCGCAGTACAGGGGTATCGAAAGCGAGACATGCAATAATGTTCGGCCATAAGGGTGCCTCCTGGTGGGTGCGATTGCTGACGATGGCCAGCAGTGTATCGGCAATCAAAAGGCCACCCATGCTGGTGCCTGGTTTGTCACAGCTATGGCGAAAGCGTAACGAAGACACATGCCTGTGGCCGCACAAGACTATCTTCGCTTTCCCAGCACCTCCGCCCGTGCCGTGCGCGACTTCTTTCTGTACCGTAAGCGTGGCGAGCCAATCCGCGAACCGCTCAACGGCCTTATCCTGCGTCCGATGGTGCTGTAAGCGACAGCTACGCGTCAGAAAACGGGAACAGACCAGCTCTCCTTTTGTCTGCGGCGATTCTAATCAACGGCGAAGAAACGTACACGCTGTCGTTATGACGCACTTCATATGCGGGAAAAACAATAGACTCTACCGAGACGTCTTCGATAGATTCTGTGAGGACATGCTTCAGTCGAGAGGGGAAACTATGGAACGTTTCGTCTGTGCCCTTGAAACTGCGTCGCGCTCAACTCGGGAATGCTTTACAATGAGCCTCATGGCGGAGGACAATGTCCGTACCCATGCACAAATATAATTAAGAGTATGTCTCTTGGCAGATGGTTCGCAATAGCAGTTGTTTGACCGGGTGGAGACTGCATGAGGGAGGGCGCTCGTTACAGCTCGTCGTGGCTCGTCCGAGTCGTTGCCAACCAAATTCAGGTGGAGGCGAGCCTGCGCGGTTGTTGGCTTCGCTTGTGACGACTGGGGCTCCGGTTGTACGGCCCAGCTGAGGCCGGCAAGCAAGGACCGGTGAGTGCGCTGACACTGACAGAACAGCGTGGACGAACTCGAGATCAAAACAAATCTACGGAAGGACAGTAGTACTGTAGGCTATGTACCAGTGCGGCACGGAATCGGAGCGCTCCGCGGGACCGAGACCCAATCTGCGGACCACGGCCAGTTAACTACGGCAATAACTCGGTAATCAAAAGCCGGCGGCTCTGGCCATAACCCCTTGCGATCTGCCTCGCAGGCCACACTAGTGCCTTCACCACCCATGGACCTGGAAGCACAACGAATATTAGCATACCTCGGCTTACCCATTGATTACGAACCAGCTCCTGACGCGCAGCCTGTTGCATTTCTCGTGCGACATCTGCGAGAACTGCCCCCCAATTTGCTCAGGCAGTTTTCAGCCGTCACTACTCCAAAGCAGCGCTCTGAGGTTGCTGCGATACGTAACCGGCGGCTCAAGTTCTGTGACAGTGACCCAGAAGCACTCCGTTTCCACGCTGCCCGCAGAGCGTGGCCCACCCTCTGGGATGGGAGCAATGCGCGCCCTGGAAAGGAAGAAGCCCAGGAGGAAATGGCATGGGTGGATAGCGAGTTCATGGGCGGGAGCTTGCGACCGCATGTTGGTAGATTGGGTAAGCTGCTAGGCGACTTCGAGGAGGAACGCGCAGCGGTGCGTGCGCGCGCGACGAGGAGGGTGCCGCTCATGGCAGATGATTTTGTTCCGGAAGAGGACGAGAGCTCGGGCGAGGAAGTATCAACCGAACAGACTCGACCAGAGCCACCAGATCCAGAAATAGAACAAGCTCTTTTTCTTCGACGCGTCAAGGAGCGTTTTATCTATGGTTTACTCGAGGTGTGCCTCCGTTCAACTCTCTCGGCGCTTGAACACTTTACATATTGAATTTCGGCGCCATAGACATCGTTGTACGACACTGTTGACTGGGATGACGAGTGGGATTTTGAGGACCAGGATGCTGAGGATCGCTGGTTTAACGATGATGAATAAGGAGCCTACTAGTAGGCATCCCGTCTGGATGAGACCGGCCTGCCCTAATTCAAAAATACCTAAAATTATTTTTGCATCAGGACACCGGTCTCGCACGGCAGTACAACTTTTTAGATGCTATCCTGCCGGCTTTGTTCTTGGTCGAAAAACGTCAAACGCTCCGGTCTCTACCCTTCGGGAAGTCCTTTTCTTTACAGGTGTTTGCTACGAATACAGGGCTCGAACTGGAGTCATGTGCGCGGCTGAATTCGGTCCTCACATGTCAGAACCACTATGGATGACGGTCTGCAAACTCCACTACCTCGAGTGGCGCTCTGGTCGAGATGTTGAGACCCTTGCGTAACTGACAGGGTGAGCGTCTTTGACACGAATCTCCACATTTTAAACCGCTGTTAGGACTGAGACGCAGATGTTCCGGTAAAGAAGAGAGTTGCGACTGCAGATTTAAAGACGCAAGATGTATGTCAATGACAGTCCGACAACCACCCCTCTACCCATCGCAGTGTTCGCATAGGTCAGCATGTCTACGTTCTTCAATGTCGGCACCTCTTGGCCGGGCTATGCGGGTATCAAGAAGATTTTCGTGTTGTAAGCTGTCCGTGCACTTCATCTATGACTGAGAGGTTGATCGCACGTAGCGGCGACTCTTACAGCTATAATGGCTACCACACACAAAGTCCTGTACCTAGCGCATCACAGCCGATGGGTGTTCCGTTCCCAGGGGCGCCAAACAACGAGCCGGGACGGCCAAACTGGATTGGGCATCTAATCAGGTCCTTCGGGCACGGCCAGGCTAATATGCTCGTATACGACTATGCTATCCGCGGAGACACCATTCAAGGCGTCCGTGGTCAGATCGCTAGCTCCTTTGTCCCAGTCATTGGCAAGAAGCCATCCTGGGCTCCATGGCGGGCATCGGACAGCCTCTTTGGTGAGTTTTACGGTGTGTCAGTGGTCAGCGTAAATCATGATACGGTGTGAATACAGTGACTTGGATAGGAGTAAATGATTGCCGTTTAATGTGAGCTTTCTGGGTAAAGCTTATGCAACGAAATCTAATGCTAATACCTAGGCTGGAGCCTAAACCTGCGGATATTGATGCGATAGTGGCAAACCTCTTTTTAGCGCAAGAGCAGCTCTACGTCACGGGAGCGCGGAACTTCTTGTTCATAGATCTACCACCTATACATCGTTCTCCTGCGGGTAGGTTCTTTCAATGCTCACACTTCTTGTTAGTGACTTGTCTAGGGAGCAACGCGGTCGGCAATTACGGTGCCCGTTTCTGGGGGTTCAATGAAGCCATCAAACGCAAGATTCAGGAATTCGCAGCTAACCATCCCGACGCAACGCTGGTCCTCTACTCATCCTGGGCGGCCTTCACACGCGTTCTGGATAATCCTGCGGCATACGGGTTTTCTGCTGCGGATGTGGCAGTACAAGGCGGATCGATCTGGTTTGACCACATTCATCCGGTGCGTAACGAACATCCGTTACTGACCGGTCGGTGCTTCATAGTTCTACCCTAGACTTCCAAAATGCATCAGCTACTAGCCCGCGAGATCGTCCAGCTCTTAAGTAGCCGCTAAACACTGCTGCCATAGTGGTATAGACAGTCTTATATCCGTTCTATGCGAAGTTGAATGACATACAGAATAATTATGTTCGGCCTCGAGATAGCCGGTATGTATGTATTTTAACAGTACCCCTATCACGAAGGCTGCGGCCGTTCGCCATGTATGCGTTTTTGTCCGTTTCTGTTGTAGATGAGTTGGTATCTGCCTTCACGGACATTTTCGCCCGCTGGAGTAAACCTATGCTTCGCCAGGGTACCGCAACGTCTTTGTTTCATGGATCTATGTGCGCCAACAGTCTCCTGGAGTGGAACAGGGTAGGAATCACGCGAGTGCTATATAAGCCGGGTGCCCCAGAATCCGCGGCCTATGGATCCGAACACTGGCACATGCGTCCTTGCCATTTCAACTCGAGTGAACTTCAAGTTGGAAAGCGCTGCTGCGGCTGATCAAAAGCTAAAGTACCGGAGGCTCAGGCTTGAACCCTCGGCACAGACCCAAGTGAGGAACCCGGCGATCCACGAGTACGGCGCGGTGATCTAAAGTCGCAGTTGACTAGTATAGGGCGTCAGTCAGCTTGACTGACGCGCTGTACGGACCTGAGACTGCACGCGACGCGGCTGCGGCGAGCGTCCGCGCAGGTTCCTTCTATTCATATGATGCACGTCCCTCAGCTCCCCTCCGACATTGAACGCGCGCTTCAGCACGCCGTGGGCCAGGCTAACCTGGCGTACTCAGAGTCGGAATACGCTGTCGCAGAGAAGAAGAGAAAAAAGCGGGCGAGACCGAAGGACGGTGCGGATGACGGAGAGGTTGGGCGAAGTAAGCGAAAAGAAGCAGGACACGAGGATCCGGCAATCCTTCCTACAGATTCATCGATAGTCCCCGACTCTGACGGGCTTAAAGCCAAACATAGCTCCAAAGACGCAACGAAGAAACGCAGCAGGAGCAAAGCTGAGTCTACTGCACCTACTTTAGTCCTGCCCGCCCCCACGCCCACCTCGCGGACCCCCTCTTCTGGAGCATTCGTGGAAGCTGTTATCAGCGCCGCCTCCGGAGCGTCACACGCAGCATCGGATTCCCTTTCTTTTCCTGGCACCTTCGCCCCCGATATGTTCACGGGTACATCTTCGGAAGACATGATGAACATGCTTCAATCTTTGGACGTATCAAGACTTGATAGCATGTTGAAGGATGTGGAATCATCCGCGCAAGCTATGAACGTTACCCTTGATGTTCTCCAAAGCCCATCGACTGGTCTTCTCGCGCATGCTCCGAGTATGCCGCGCACGCGCGACGTGGGCGGGACGAAGACCCAGAAAGGTCGGACAGGCGTTGCGCGCCGACGCAAAGGCACAGGCCTCAGTGTTTCCGTCGAGGTGAATACTTCGGATGCGGCCGAACTACTCGCTACCAAGTGGCTCGACTCGAAAACGCTGGATGAGCTCGCAAAAAACGAGGGTGAGTCAAGCCAGTTCTCGCTCCCGGAGTCCGCTGCTTGATGCACCGCCAGGCGTGGTGTTCAAAAAGGGCAAGTTTTCCGTCTTGGAAGACGAGCAGCTCCTCGCTGCTCTTGACAAGTATCGAGAGGTAAACATTTCAAATACAGCCCGCCCGCATCCCAGCCGAGTTGGATTACGTGTAGGAGAAAACCTTGTCGGAAGATCAGCTCCTTGATGTCATCTTTCCAAAGAAAGGAGAGCGGGATGCAGCATTCTGGACAGCTATCGGTGCGTTTCTGTCCCAGTCTACCTGATCGCCTAGACTCAGAACAGGCTAGCCCGTGCCGTGCCTATGCGTCCCGTCACTGCCGTCTATCATCATGTCAGGAGGATATATCATCCGCTGGGTATGCAAGGCAAGTGGACACCGACTGAAGACGAGACTCTAGTCGAGTGTGTACCTCAGCATCCTTTTTTCCTGTCTCTGAATTTTTTTTCTTCAGTTCAGTTCTTGAGCTCGGCCAACAGTGGGAAAAAGTCAGCGCCCGTGTCGGCCGGACAGCAACCGACTGCCGTGACCGATGGCGGAATAAGGTTGCTCATCAGGATAAGCAGACACTTGGTCAGCTCGCGTTTGTACGTTCCGAGTAATGGAATAATGATTATCGGACATCCAGGTCGGTGGACAAAGGAAGAGGAGAGCAGGTTGACTGAGATTATGAAGGAGATGACAGCTGGAAAAGGCAAAGGCTCGGACCACGACGTTTTCTGGACGGTTGTTGCAGAACGCATGGGCCACTCGCGAAGTCGGCAACAATGTCGTAACAAATGGTGGTTTGCGTTCCCTCTTTCTCCGCGAAGTGGACCTTTACTTGTCTCATTCCCCAGGGTGGACACGCTAAGCAAACTGGTGAAAACAGAGGGCAGTGAAGCCCCGCGCTGGTCTGCCCAAGATGCCTTCATTCTTGTCGCAAAGTACGTGTCTTTTTTAATTGTCGTGCTAACATTTGACTAAACTTCCGCAGAGTGGACTCACTCGACGTTCAGGACGACAGCGAGATCGATTGGAAAATACTTCCAGATTCTCATTGGAACCTTTGGAGCCCACACGTGCTGCAGCGCCGGTGGCGTGTCATGAAAGAGGGTGTGCGCGGATACGAACATATGTCACACGCTGGTACTACCACCACCTGCGTCGACGCGTGCAGGCGCTGATGTGCGTCTTCACAGCGATCATGGATATTTTGCGCGTCAAGAAAGCGTACGTACCTGACGACGAAGGATTCCGACCCAAGAAAATATCCGTATCCACTCCGAAGCAGTACAAGAGCAAAGAGATTGTCACCGACAGCGATGACGCTGATGGGGAAGTGGAGGATTAGTGAGATTCTTCCACCTTTACCTACTGTTGGCCTGAGGCCCTTATTGAAGTTGATTGACGCCTCCGACGCTCTTTTGAGTTTCCCGAATCTCACAGGATTGCTGGTTTGACATACCAATTCCGCTCCATCTTCCTCTCGTCGCCTGGCCGTTGACTGCAGCGATTCATCGGTCATATAGATGGCTCTTTGAACCAGGAATTTCGCACAAAGCATCGTGGAATACATCTGACCGATTACTCATCGTTTGACACCTACAGCGGGGACATAGTCTGTAGCTGCATAGCATCTCAAGTCTCTTGCTTTCAGCGCTCACTCACAGTAGGTTATCTAAGCTAAGCCGGGGGTCTCGGCAATGCGGAAGACGATCTTCTGTCCGGATACACCACCAGCCTTCATATTCTTCCACTCCTCATTGGCGGACGAGAGACCTCCTTTGGCGACGCGGGTCGGCGCGAATTGGATCTTGCCAGCTGCGAGGAGACTATTAGCGATATTGGCATAACCGGGGCCGCCGGCGATGTACGACTTGCCACCGTTCTGTGCGCGCTGGATGTCGCGAATGAGTGTGTGCAAGCTTCACAAGAAAGAGGTACGCGCACGTCGGTGAGCAGGTCGTACGCGAGTGAATGGATGAAAGTGATGCCCTCGCGCGTCGGCTGAATCTCTAGGACGATAGCAACCCGGACACCAGTGTCCGCGACCGCGTCGGCAATGAATTCTGCTGAACCGTGGCCGGAGATTGCATCAACGGCATAGAGGAGCTTGCCACTGGTGAGCTCCTTAATCTTCTTCGACGCGTCCGCGTCGTTGTAGTCAAAGACTTCGTCAGCCCCAATGCGCTTTAGGAGGGGGAAGTTTTTTGGAGATGATGTCGCGTAAACCTTGAAGCCAGAGAACTTGGCGAACTGGACATTGAAAATTCCAACGGCAGACGATGCGCCGTAGATGAGGATCGGTGTCTGCTCGGAAACGATCTTTGGAGGGGCGGGGAGTTTTAGGGACTGATAAAGAGTCTGGCAAGCGGTGAAGACGGCGAGAGGGAGCTGCGCGGCGTCCTCATCAGATACTTCAGCCGGAATTTGGAGGCAGATATCGGCCTTAGCCACAACGTATTGGGCGTAGCCGCCGTTGGTTGGTTGGGTACCTGTGCAGCAGGCAGAAAATCAACGATACGTTCAGTACATACCTGTGCGGATGCTCGCACCGCCAAAGATGAGCGCCGCGACGCGCTCGCCGACTTTGCGGAGTTTCTCTGCACCAGAGCCAAGCTCCTCGACGATACCGGCAACATCAGTACCAATGACCTTGCCTTGCTGGATAGAGCCAGGAGGAGCAGCCCACTCAGCCATCTTCCCTGCGAGGAAGTTCAATTGTGTTGCTCGTCTATCAACTATGAAAATTGGCGCACAGTCAATTGGGTTTAGCGCGGCAACGTTGACCTTGATGAGGACCTCGTTCTCTCCGGGCTTGGGAACATCGACCTGGCGGAGCTCTACCCAGTGTCCAGTTTCGAGGATAACAGCGGCAGTCTGCTTGACGGGAGTCATGCTTCGCTATGCGGTTGTCAGAGGTGATTGGGTTGTTGAGGTGGGCGAGGAAGATGCAGAAATTCATGCACATCACGCCTGATTTATACGTAGTTGCCTGCAGACAGCTAGAAAGTCGGGCGGACGGCTAACAGCGTGCTCCGAGCGGTAGGCGCGGTTAACGTGCTCACGTCGCTTTGATGAGCCGTTCGGAAGCTTCTATCAGGAGGCCTGACGCCCTATACCCGATTGGCAAATTCATAATGGGAAAAATGAGAAAGTCGGTGACGATTATGTGACCTTCCGTTGAATGCGGCCAGCGTCGCTCCGAGACGCTTGCGTCGGGCGAGTAATGCACCCCAGGCAGACGCGAGTCAGTTTACGTTCTCTGTCCAAAATCTAGAGCATATAACAGGAGGCATGACAGGTAGCTCATTTCATGAATGCTAGCCTATGCACGAAAAGACCCAGTGGAACATGTTTTGGGCAGCCAAGGATCAAGCTTTCAGTTCGTTGGTCAGTATCAGGCGCTGACTACGCGCAGCATCCGGAGTCGATGGAATCGTCTGCGTGGACATCGACTTCAGCTTGGTCTCCGGCATCGGCCTTCAGCTTCAGCGGTCGCCTAATAAGTTCTAACAAGCGTTATGATTCACAAAAAAATAGCCCAACTTAGGCTGCAAAAAATTGGTCTCCCTCGTCAGATTCTCTGAAAGCATTGGGCCTTTTCAAGCATCGATATCGATCTTGGTGGCTGGACTAGTCCTTAAGGATGCAACACATCACGAGAGGGACCATCAGGAAGTCGTGCTTGCGTGCTGTGCAGTAGATCTTGACAGTATGGCGCATGAAGAGAGGGGCACTAAACGTTAGAAGCGCGTCATGTCTGTGGTGTGAGCACCCAGACAAAACGCTAACCAAGGTTCTGGAAAGCCTGGAAGTGAGCCCGCCTAAGCCCGCCTTATCCGTCGGGGCTGACCCATCCAGATGATTGTGCCTCTTTCCCTAGCGACGAGCTCAGACGTATTGTGTTTTCATACAGCTCCCCGTACCCGGCTGGTATTTTCATTTGAAAGGGATGCTCAAAACGGCCGGTGTCCAATATCCATTTGGCGACACTAGACAGAGTAGAACGAGCGTGCTAAGCGTGGGTTTCGCCTGCGATTAGGTAGCTCGTAGCCAAGCTCAAGCAGGCACCGTAAGGCCGCTTTAGGATGCAAAGTTCATTGTTATGCCTCATGCGGCGGCGCTAGACATCAGTCGAGAGTGGCCGGGTGTCCTGCAAGTGTAAGCAAGGTAGGGGAGATTTATCAGCGATAGCGACGCAGTTTCGTGCAAGACAAAAGTACCGGGGCCGACATCGGTTGGTTGACGGCCAATGGCGGGCGCGCCAGAGACCGAGCGAACAAATAGAGCCATGTAAGTTCTTCAGATCTTTCTCGTATTCCCGGCGGGTGGCGGTCTGCCTCGTTAGCTGCACTCTACGACGTGATTGGTGTCTGTACCTCGATACACCACAATGTTAGCCTAATCTGTATCCTCCCACCTTTCCCATGGGCCTAGGGATCCTGACTTCCAGAGTGCGGCTTTATTGTTGCATTGCAGCATGCTCTTCCGGCTGCAAAGTCTTTGCCATCGGCGGAGGAAACGTCGCCATCAGGAAGAATATGTCAGCCATGAAGTGAGAGGGTGTAAACCTCACTGTGGAAGTAAATACTGGGAGGGATTACGATGTCTAGAACTTGGGTGGCAGAAGTATGATAGTGGCAGGGGCCGACAGCGTAACAAATTGCTCATGGAAAGATAAGTCGTCTTCGTCTGAGAGGGCTGAAAGACGGAGGCACGGTCACCGTATAGCGTACAAGGCCATAGATCAGATGTACAACCGTGCTTTCATCAACAGTGCCGCACGTCCGGGCCGATATTCTTCGTCTATGGGGATAAAGCTGGCCCTAGGCTTTTTGTAAAATATCAGGTAGCTGAAGACAGAGAACGGTCGCACAACAAACGGAAAGAATTTTCGGGAAGCGTTCTGAACTGTGGTTCAGCGATTTGGGTTTTGAGACTGCTGTTGCATCAATAATATAGGCCGATGTCCAGGATATAGGTCTAATGCACTACCCATATTCAAGAAACCGGCGCACACAATCAAAAACGACCGTTGGTATACGACAATAGATTTCATGATAGTGACGCTTCTTGTGCGATTAAACATCGGGCAGTGCAGCACGAGAGGGCGACGTACAGCGAACAGAAAGGGTCCCTCAAGACCTCGCCTGGCGCGACACTCCGAAGAGACGACCTACATCTAGCAGCATCAACAAGCACCAACAGATGAGTATCGTGCATTCAAGCTCTGATGTGCTAGCCTTCCCAAGAAACCGATGTCGATGCCAAAAATAAGCGGAGTTTCGGTGCATGTTGATCACGTCAAAAGCTAGCCAAAATTTCGGCTTCGGGGGGAGTTCAGTCGCACTCAAAGTAAGTTGAGAGAAGAAGAATACCGCGGCATCCGGTATGCACGGCCGACGACATTGCATGGAGGGTGGACGCATGGGGAGCGACATGGGATGCATGCCCTCACGCTATGATGCCCCGCATCCACACTCATCCATCAGCTCAGTTGACGGAGCACGAAGAGATTTTCGACTTCAAAAAGCTGCGTCATAATCTGTACAGACATTGTCTTGATCAAATGCGTGCCGGTTTGTACGGAGGGCCACGCGGCCCGCAGCACGCGAGAACAAAATTCCTCACGGGTCCAACAACCTACCCGACGCTCAGATGCATTTATATCAAAAGATCCTATGGCGGTACAAGAAGGAAGATTAAGGAATACTGGATAAGCATCAGCGGAAGAGCGTGGACAGGAGACGCACAACAAGCATATTGCTAGGGACCGGACACATCGATATCGTCAAGCCCGCACGCCAGTTCGCCTCTTGCTCAGAGGGTAGCATCTAAACCCGACTCGTACTCTTCGGACAAGAAAACACTCTGGTGTATGCAGGACTCCAGGACCACTAGAAGACAGGTCAATAAACTGGGTCGATGATAGGGATCGATAGGACGGGGGGCAGGCGACAGAGTTTGTCCTTGTTGCGGTGTATTTGCAGTCTGTTGTGGCCTGTGTCTGCACCAGCTGTATTTGTCTGCGTCGGACAAACATTGCCAAACCCACCGCAGACGCGTACGATCACTACGGTCCTATCCTCGAGCCTGTCTGAACCGTTTGTCTCGTCGCTGCCATGCAAGGTGTCCGACCACGGCCACGCCGACGCACCGCCCGTGCGAAGGCGACAGTTTCGCACGGGTGACATAAGCCGTTGCCTTCAACGAACCCGCCGCCAGCTCGTCTCTGTCGACCCCCTTCTCCGCCCCGCCGCCACCCTTCGCACACGCAAGCACGTCCAAACTGGAGCCAGCAGAGGACAAGATGGATACGCAGCAGAGCGCAGGCGGCTCACCTGTGCCGCCGGACGCGCACGCGACGTATTACCCCGATCCTCCCACCGGCACCGACTTGTCTGGTGGGCTCCCGCTCAACCTTGACTCACTGCGCGACAGCCCGCCGGGAAGCAAGCCCTTTTATCCGTATTCTACGCTTATTCGGTGTGTCGTGTGTCTGCTATAGTGGCATGCCTTGAGTGTTCATGTCATTCTCTCCGCCTTGTGGTGGTCACAACACGACAGTTATGCCATCAAGGGATCTCCGGACCAGAAACTACTGCTTGAAGATATCTACTATGCTATTGAGAGCAGGGTGCGTGCACCCATCGACTCGCGAGTGATCATTGTCTTCATGCCCATCCCCGCAGTTCCCATACTTTCGTACAGCATCCTCGGGATGGAAGGTGAGCGACCTCTGCCCAATTCTCGAAGAGATACACCTGCTTTTCCTCTCTCTTTGTGGGATCTCTGCGCCTCTGCATGCCAGGTCCTTGCATCTTCTCACACTACTTGCTGATTTTGGTAACAGAACTCCGTTCGCCATAACCTATCGCTAAACCCCTGCTTCGAGAAAGTTCCTCGCCCATTGACTGATCGCGGCAAAGGCTCGTACTGGACGGTCAACGACAACATCGACCCGCGGACGGGCGTCCACCGCATCCGCAATAAGACCGGGAGGAGGCGGGGGAGGCGCAAGGCAAATGCGCCGCCACCGGAGGAAGAGGAGGAAGAGGACTTCCTGGCAGACCAGATGGTCGACGAATCGAGGTCTGAGAGTGGAAAGGCGCCGGCTGCTCCGCCTGCGCCCACTCCCGTTCCTGCTCCTCAGATGGTGTACGACCAGGCGACACCAAGCTTCGTTCCGCCGCCTCTGAACATGAACCAGGCAGGGCCTAGTGATGGGCCGCCGCCACCGCCAGTGGGATTTCCCCCGCCGCCGTTCGCGTGCGTGTATAGGCGAGATCCACTGCTTTCGAAACGGCTAACAGACAGTCATATAGGTTCGACCAACCCTTCATGATACCCCCGCCACCCGGCATGCGATTCGCGTTCCCGCCTCCGCTGCCACCAATGCCGGATGAACTCCCTATGGATGCAAACGGCAACGTGGATTGGCGGGCGGCGTGGAGGCGCGAGCTGCAGCACCTACAGGACTTCACAGAAGACGCAGACAAGAACGATGCGGATGCGGAATGGTATCGGGCAATCCTGTTCAAGATTCGGACTGCGATGATGATGCCGCCGCCGCCTCCGCCAGAGATGATGGAGCCGCCGCCTGGACCGCAGCAGGCGGGGCCTGGTGCGTCTGGACCTGCGGGGGAGGGAGGCGAGGGCGGGCCTGGACCGTAGCTGTTGCTCGCTTTTGGTATCGTTGTTTCTTTACTCTGTTCTGGGTATGGGTATTGGGAATGCGAAGTATAGTACGATGAAATGCCATAGCGAGCTTGAGTGTGGAGAAGGAGTGCCGTGTGCGAGAGACGTCGGCGAACCGGAGAAGCGTCGGGAGGGGATCGGACGGCAAAAGGGAGGGGCCGGGCCGGGGATGACTCTGCAAACGGTGGAGTTGGCAAATTCTGCAGACAAATCAGCTGGTCAGAATCGTCGGGCAAAGATCAGCATTAGTTTGCAGCTGCCCTCACTCGCTCATAAGCACGACCTCCGCTCAGCCCCGCTTCACAACCACATCCTCCCGCAATGGCCCCCGTCGCCGTCTACGACGCCCCCCTCGTCTCCCCAGATTCGCTCAAGCACTCTTCAGTCCACGCAAAGGGCCCTGCTCTCGCCATCGGCTCCCTGTCTACAGCCCAGGACGGCCAGTATCAGAAGCTTGTCTCCGATCTCGAAGCCAGCCGCGATGTAGAGAGGCAAATGCTTGACCGCCTCCTTGACGGTGGTCTGTTCTTCTTTCCCGCTCGTGTGCGCACGCACCCACTCAGTCGGTACCCGCAGCCACGACCGTGTCCTCCGCCGCATACTCGTCCGTGCACGTCACTCTCGCCCCACACGAATACGAAGCCCTCCTCCCACGCCTCCCGGAGCTCCTCGCCGAGCTCCTCACCGGCCTCGCGCCGCTCGGGACCGTCCACATGCTAAACGCTTCGCCCACGCTCACACCCGAGCTCACCCTCGCCGGGTTCTCCGTCCTCTCCGTCGCCGAAGGCACGCTCATAGCCCAAAAGCCCGCACATACTGCCGGTGCATCGCTCTCGCTCAAGTCGCGGGCAGCCGCCGCATCGGCCGCACCCACGTCTGCATCGGCCGCGCTCCCGCTTCGCCGCCGTATAGCCGCCGCCGATCCCGCGCGCGCGGCGTCAAAGAAAGCTCTCTGGACGCTCGCGCCTGCCTCGGCGGGCACGATTGACGCCGAGGCGCTGCTGACCGACGCAGATCGCGCACGTCCCACGGGATGCGAGCCTGCGGTGCGCGGTGCACCGCGGCGGAAGAAGGCATGCAAGGGCTGTACGTGCGGGCTCGCGGAGATTGAGGCGGAGGAGGCGCGGGGCGCGACCGTCGTGCTGCTCGACGGCTCCGAGGCGGGCGCCACGCAGGAGGTCAAGGCGTCCGAGCGCGAGCGCCTGCTGGCGGCGGCAAAGGCGGCGCCTAAGGCGACGAGTAGCTGCGGGAGCTGCTTCTTGGGCGACGCATTCAGGTGCGCGAGCTGCCCGTATCTCGGTGGGTCCTTTCTGGCACTGCGTTCGGGGTTCCGATGCTGATACGGGGATACGCAGGCCTGCCCGCGTTCAAGCCCGGAGAGAAGGTCGAGATCGACTTCGGGATGGATGATATCTAATCTCTCGCTGACTCACGACTTGGCACACCCCGGCTGGAGTACGTACTTAGAGACCCCGCTTCACTTTTTTATGCTTTTGTTGTATCCCCACATTCAACCCTGTATTCGCTACATTCAATTACACTCTTTCTGAGACGACGAAGCGAAGCCCAAGAGCGAGCGGGCGAGGGCCAATGAAGGAGACACAAATTGTGAGGGAGTCCGGACCGGACCCCAGATCGGCGCTGATGGCATTCGTCAGTCCTGTGTTTTCTCCCCGACGTGATCTCGACGCGGAATGCAAGTCGCGCCTCCGCCCGACCCTGCCTCCTCGATAACGACACGCGATGGGCCCTGCTCCGTCTGCACGACCGAGCATGCAAAGTACACCTGTCCGCGCTGCGCGACGCGCACATGCTCGCTTCCCTGCTCCAAGGTGCACAAGACGGCGGCAAATTGCACGGGCGAGCGCGATCGTGTCAAATTCGTGCCGATGAACCGGTACGGACTCGGGGCACTCATGGACGACTATGTGTTTTTGGAGGATGTAGGGAGGAAGGTCGAGGGATGGGGGAGAGAGATTGCGAGGGGTGGGTATACTGCCGTGCCCGCACCGGCGAGGGGGAGAGGCAGGGGAAGGGGAAGGGGAAGGGGGGATGGAAGAGGGAGTGGAAGGGGCGGACAGATGACGAAGAGGGACATATTGAGAGTGCAGATGGAAGCGAGGGATGTCGACCTCGAGCTGCTGCCTGCTGGTATGCAGCGCCGCGCACAAAACCAATCCACCTGGGACGCCAAGTACGTCTATCCTCCCTTCGCTAAACAAAATGCTAACAACATATCGCCGTAGAAACAAGACAGCTCTTCTGACGATCGAATTTGTCCTCCACCCACCCGCCAGCACGCCCGATGAACCCGCCCCGTACACGCTCCTCGTGCACCGCAACGACACACGGCGTGCGCTCCTCTCCATCCTCCAATCGCACATCCTCCATCGCTCGAAATCCAAACGCGACCTCTTTGATTGGCTCGTCCCGCTCGTCCTCCCAGACGCCGACGCTCCCGACACATTTCTCCCGCCAGGACTCTTCCTCACCACCTCGTGTGACCCACTCCAAGGTGCAACGGGAGGGTTCAGCAGGCTCGATGGCGTGCTGCCGTTCGCAAAGGCGCTCAAGGGGAGGACATTCGTCGAGTTTCCGACGGTGCATGTTTGGGAGGCGGGCGCTGGGCCGGATGCGGCGCAGTTTGAGGAGACAAGGCCGGCGAAAAGGAGGAGGATGGATAGAGGAGCTGTGGGATTGTTGCTGAGTGGGTATGGGAGCGGAGAAGATGAAGATATAGGAGAGATGAAGGCCGAGGCCGAGGAGGCGAAGGGGGCGACCAATGCCATGGGACTAGCAAGTTTGGGGGAATACGGTGGGAGCTCTGATACCGAACAGGGGGCACAAGGGGAAGACGAGGACGCGGAGGATGAGGACGAGGATGCGGAAGGAGAGGATGACGACGCAGAAGGAGAGGACGAAGACGCGGAGGGAGAAGACGAGGATGCGGAGGGAGAAGACGAAGAGCCAGGCGCGGTGGACGTTGCTGCGCTGCTTGATATTGTGCGCCAAGCGCAACAAACCGGTATATCGCCCGACGATGAAGCACCCGACTGGTGCGACTCGGAGGACGACACGTAGTCCACAGCCTTGCACCCTCGTGCTTCTACTGTCAGCCTAGCCGTCCTGCCGACGTAGGTCGAGTAGACCTTTCATGAGCAGCTGCACCTCGAGCACCGCTTCGATGGTACGGCCGATTGGCGTCTCCTGTGTGTTACGGATCGGCGCGGCCGTGCGCACCTCGACTTCCCAGAGCGTACCGGTGTGGGCAGGGATCGGCTGTTGCGTCTTCGGGTCGGCCTGCAATTACCAGATCCCCTCAGTCTCCATGCATACTCACGTTAAATATATATGTATGCCGTACCTGCTCTTGCTGGAACATCTGTATGAGAAGCGTTCCCCGCCGGAAAACATAGCCCCTTTTGTATATTTGCGAACGTCGACTGGAGAGCAGCTGAGGCCCGCATGTGAGAGTAGGAAAGGATGGGATGTACACACGCAAAGCCAAGCACAGACGCAAACGAGAGCGCGTCACCAATGACATTCACGACCGCCCATGGCCTCACCGTCGCCTCCGGATGTACGCGGAACGACTCGGGCGACAGATACGAATACAATATCCTACGTCTCTCGTCAACCTTGATCAATCATCGCCGGGAAAACAATCTTCGACCGCAGCGCAAGAACTCACCAGGGAGAATCAGGCTCAAGAAGCTCCTTACGCGCGCGCAGGAGGACGGGCTCTTGCCCAGGATGCGCCTCACGCTGCTGCTGTGCGTCGATGGGCTCGAAGACGACCTCGCGAGTATGCATTTCGGAGGACGACTCGGAGTGCAGGGCGATTCGATTGAGGATTGGTTTAAGATCCTGTGCAAAGAATTCACCTGAGAGAGAAACTTCGTAGGTGTGCTGCGCGGAGCTCGTAGCGGTGGCTGCCATATCTCGCCGAGAAGGATATGTAGTATATATTCTCGGCAGTGAAACTAAGAATCGGAAATGACGGCTGGCGAGGGATTAACTGACTCCACGGGCTTGAATCTAGATCCGCACAGGTGATAGAGCGTGACACGGAAGTTCAAAAGTCTGTCAACATGACGGTCAACACTGCAGGATTGCTCTAGGAGCAACGCGATCACGTGTGAGCGCGCGTCGGCGAACACGACGCGTTGGCGTACCGTGTTGTCCGTCAACCAATAATTGTACATATCAGGACAACGGATCACGTAAAATAATAGCGGGAGCCGAAAACATAGTATGCTGAAAACACAAGTATCTAAGTATATGCATCTCTATACATACTACTCCTGCAATTGTTACTCCCGGTCGAAGGAAGTGTGCAACCGTAAGCCGTGTACGGACGAAGAGGGGGGTCGGGAGTACCGCAGATGCGGATGGAATCAACGCTATGCTTCCAAAAATTTACGAGAGTCCCAGAGAAACCCTGTTAAGGGCGGAGTGTGTTGTATGGCGAACGGTATAGCAAGTGCAATAGCATGCACATAGGCTATCAGGTGCCTTTATGAATGGTCGCGGAAGACACTGAGTATCATGATAATGTGAAAGAAAGGACCTCTAGGTACGCAGGCGTAAGAATACTGATACACGTCGGTAACTCCAAATGCCCCGGGCGGGTGGGCGGAGGAGGACTTGTAAGTAAGAAGGTCGGCAGTAGGTCCTCAAATTGGCAAGCTCCTCATGACTTGGATAAAAACAAAATAACAGAAGAGCTAGTGGGACTCTTCGGATTGGCGACAGTAGACACTTGGGTGATCGTCAAGCTATTTGCCCGAGCCGGTGCTTGGGGCAATACGAAAGCAACTCACACAGCGGGCATGCCAGCGTGAGTAGGACGAGTCCGTTGTGACATCCTAACACAAGGGCACTGTTCAACTTGCTCATGAATCAGAAGAGGAAGCAGAGTAGACAATTTATCCGTAAAGGGTGATCGGAACTTCTCACAACTTGTAAATTTCTTCTAACTTAAAGCCTAGCTGTGCAAGCGCACCACCGACCGAACCTTGAGAATAATTCCGGCCATATGGTCCTGCAACGGCAGCAATCATGCTATTAGATAAAAGTAAGATCACGGCATACTTCAGTATTAAGAAGAACTCAACGGTTCAGGACCGCAGACCGCGACTAATATCTTACCATCGCGCCTGAAATCTCCCTGAGGCGACCACGGCAAACGCAGCCAGGATTGTCTACCGCCCGGGGGCAAGCCTATACAGTCCTGAATTTCCTGTGTGCCAATTTTCCCGCGCTTGAGATCATAGCGCGGCTTCTCTGGAAAATCATCCACAAAGAGGTGTAGGCGTAACCGTTCGGGGTAGCGTTCTGCATATTCCAGCAATGGCTGTAAGTATTGGGACGGCGGAAGCTCATCCTGAGTTCGTGAGCAGTGTATTAAGGTGTACCGTGTTTGCTTATCCGGGCTCAGGTCTTGTAGAAGGCTGTGGTGGAGGAGCTGATAGAAGGGCGAGAACCCGGTACCGCCCGAGATCTTACAGGATACTGAGAGCCTGGTGTAAGGGAATCGAGATAATAGCGCACCAACACAACCTCTTCCCAGTCCTTGCCGTGTGTCGGAAGTGTTATGAGTGGACCGCGAACCTCAATCTGGTCTTCGGGCTTCTTTGTATGCAACCAGCGACCAACCTCCCCGTGCTGGTACTTCTTCACCCACAACTTGATATTCCCATCCGCATCGATGCCCTCGAGGGGCGTATACGGCCGTTCGACCTGTATATCGTCGTCCTTCACGTAGATGGACCATATGGGCAATGGAAATGTGGGATCATCGGTGGACGGGAGACACTCCAACGGTACGTGAAGCGTGAGCAACTTCAGTGACGGCCCACATGGTTCGGAGGCGATGACGGTAAGGGGCGTAAAGTACGTCGGTGAAAGCGGTTGGTGCGCGATGGTTGGCGCACCCCGGTGGCGATCAGGCCAGAAGAAATATGCGGCCGTTAGACCGGCGAAAACGGTGAGGGTGAAGGCAGCAATTCGACGCGGCTTCGGGGAGGGTGTTGGCGAAGGGCCGGTTGTGTTGTGCCGTCGGAATGAGGACAGTAAGACGCGAGACCCTTGTCCAGAGAGACAAGAAACTATTCGTGCCGACGTCAATTGCGCTACATGTTTTGCCATGCGTGGGGTCGGCACGGCGAGAAGTGCGCGATAGACCCGGATGACGGACAGCTCGTCTCCTGACGTGATCTCAGGTAGATGATCTTCTCCGAGTTGGCCGTGAGCCCACCGCTCTCGCGCGACTGCCAGTGGTCAAATTTCTAAGTCCGTCATTCTTCCTTGCGACTCTGGCGGCCGTGGACTGCTGTTCTATTCGCATGTCGTGTAATGCGGCGTATGAAGCCCGTTGGTGTATAGCGTGTACGTATGGTGGCGTGGCCTCGGGACCGGATGTCCCCCGTCAGCTCTACATCTCGCTTTGCTCCGAGCTGCTTGACCCGGCCACCAGCAACCGGGCGCAGACTTCGCTCATGGCCAGCGCCGAAGGTATATAACGGAAACGGGGGGTCATGTTATCCTAACAACTGCCCCTTCACGAAGCCTCGCCATGTTCGCATTCTCTGCTCTCCTCTCTTTCGCTCTAGCTGCGACCGCGACCACTGTCCCCATGAAGCGCACTGTTCAATGCTTTCCGCCTGATAGTACGCTCTCCCAGATCACAAAGTTCAATATGACTGCCTTTACCACGGACGGCGAAGACCATCTTTCGGCCAGTTATCCTTTGACCATTGGTCCAGCGACGAGGAGCGGCGGCCTTGACGTCCTTGCGGTAAATAGCCTACTCATCTTAGGGATATGATATCTCATTCGTGTTCATCTAGACTGTTGACTCCTTCCCTGGCGCCACCGCCAGCCTTTTCACCATGCAGAACAGTGCCATTGCGACACTTGCTAGCGATGGTGTCACCGCTGTGCAGTGGGACAACAATATCACCGGCCCCAGCAGTTTCCTCTCCTTCTCCCCCGCTTCAGCACCTGCCGCGAGTGCTGAGATATACTGTGTTGCGGTACGTTATGTGGACCTGTGGGCAACAGATGCTGAATACGGAATAGATCTCCACTTCCATGGGTAGCAGCGGGCTACCTTGGGCACTTTTCCTCGAGATCGGTGCCGACAGTGGAAACTTCCAGCTCTGCGAGACGGTTAACGGGCTCAACGCTGTCATTTACAACCTTGAGCAGAACCCAACCAATCCGGCTGGTATTGAGTATCCGACGTGCTTCCCTGTCAGCATTGGTATTACCGAGCAGTAGACGTAACGTACATCTCCTACGCCGCTTCATACTGTAATTGCTACACGCTGCTCTCGGCTATGTTCTTCGAGTGCCCTCAAGAAAATTGAACGAATACAGTGGTTGGGAACCTGTGCAGTCATCTTCGACATTTCTTTGACGACCTTCGTTTCAAGTTTTCAAGTTCGTGCACGTGCAGGGCAACCCGTTCGAGTCGCGCGCGTCTGTCTCGAGCACGTTGACGTGTGTCTCAACTTGCGTCCCGCCATTATGTCGAGCAGAGGTCGTTCCCCATCTCCTCGGTTTCGGTCCAACGAAGATGTGGACATGGAGGTGCCCTCAAAGCCGCCCAACGCTCGTGGCATCATCGTCGCCAACCTGACGCGCAATGTTGTGGAAACGCACCTCCGCTCCGTTTTCGGCCTCTACGGGCCCATTGTCAAAGTCGACATGCCGGTCTACATAAAATGTGCGTTTCTCAGCCTTTAAGGTGCTTTTGCTGACTGAGGGTGTCACAACAGCCGGACAAAACAGGGGCAAGGCAGGCATAGAGTTTCAGCAACCCGAGATGGCACAGAAAGCTCAGTCGCACATGAACGGCGGCCAGCTCGACGGCGCCATCCTCAAGGTCGAGCTCACCGATAGCCCTATGCTCTCTGTGCGCCCTCGCTCGCGGACCCCGCCGCTGCCACGCCCTCCACCGCGCGGTACACGTATGCGCCCTCGCTCCTTCTCTCGCTCTCGCTCGCGCTCTCCGCCTCGCTACGGCCGTCGTGATTATGGCCGTTACAGCCCACCTCCTCCGCGCCGTCCGCTCCCACCGCGTCGTCCACCTCCCGGTCGCCCGAATTACCGCCCGTACTCCCGCTCCCGGTCGCCGCCTGCGCGCAGGGGCCCTGGCCTCCCCCCTCGCCGCCGCTCCCCGAGCTATGAGCGTGGCGGTTACGGCAGGCGCGGGCGTACACGCTCCCGCAGTGCGAGCTACTCCGTGCGCTCAAGCCGTTCTCCGACACGCTCGATTTCGCGCTCTCGTTCCCGCTCGCGTACACGTTCTCGCACGCGATCGCGTTCCGCGTCGTACTCGTCCTATTCGCGCTACAGCCGCAGTCGTTCTCGCAGCAGATCGTATACTCCACGCCGGCGGAGCCGAAGCAGCAGTAGAGATGATATTCGCGACAGCCGTTCACGGTCACCGGCACCAGCGAAGGATTGATACTCATGGGCCGTACGCGCGGGAATGCCTCGTGCTCCTATTAGTATCATCTCTCTTGTTACTACGTGAATACAGCATCGTACTGTGAAGAAAAAAGCATCGTAAAATATCATCGTGACGTGTAGCTTCCTAGTCCGTGTGTCAATCAATCGCTGTAATAGGACGCGTCGTCCGCAAGGAAGGGCCTGGAGTAGCAGGTCAGAAATGGCGCAAGTAGCGGAAGAAAAATACGAACGTATACTCATAATCGCTGCGTAGGGCGTTGGACATCCACTCTTCGTCCGCCTCCTGCATCGGAAAGCCGGGACCACCGGCAAGGCTGAGAACGACGGGCAGAAGAACGAGGCCATGTAGCGCGCCGGAGACGATGAGAGTGATCCACATGCGGAAGTAGTAGATCTTGGAGGTACGCGTTGGTAAGAGGACCAATGAAGTCCATCGATGTCGAACGTACCTCGAGTAGCTTCGATCGCGTGAGCGCAAGGACGCACATCCCAATAAGTTTCGTAAATGTGATACCAGAGAGAACCTGCAAGGTGCAATATTAGAACGAAACGCACAGTACGAGCATGCAACGCACCGACGGGCCAACATCCGCCAATGCCGCCCACATTCTCTCATCGCGTTCGCGTTGCCCCGTCGGGTGATCACCCGATCCAGATGTCATGAATGCACGGGCAACATGCGCGCAAAATTCGACGGCGATGCCGAGCGAGATGACGAGATTCACGAGAGAAAGCGCATTGAGGCTGATGCCCCAGAGCGCCATGAAACCCATTACGTTCACGACGGTGAGCGCTACGACACCAGTGACGATCGCGCCGGTGCGCCACGCGCCAAGGAAGAGCGCGGTCACGAGTAAGACTGCCGCTAGCCCAAGGCCGAGCACCTCCTGGGTGATAGCGATGATATGCGCATATTGATCGAAGAACACGAAGAAGAGTGAATATGGGAAGACAGGTGCGCCCGTTGTCTCGGAGAGCTCGTCCGCGATGCGATGCGCTGCAGTGAAAGCATTGATGAAGTCGTCCTGGCTCTTGAGCGGCTCGAAGAAGGTGCGGAAATGCGACGCAGTGACATCGGTGCCATCGAGCGCGAGCGCGTCACCGTACGAGGCCGCGCCACTCAACGGGCAATCTTCGGAGGGCGGCGAAGCGAGCCAATGTTTGAGATAGCGAATGAACTCATCGCCTTCGGGAAAGCCTTGCATTGTCGTGTTCCATGCTGGCTCTCTACCAGCGAAACATGGTTGACAGTTACGTGGACGATCGCGGGAGGTGCAAAACTTGCTAGGATCACGCTTGAGTACACGGCAACACTCCTCAAAGTCGGGATTGAGCCAGCGCAAAAAGTCGTCGATCCATGAGGCACTTGGCTGAGAGAGGTAAGATACATTGGTTCGTTTACGCTCGACCTCCAATAAGTTAGCGATGGAAAGTTCGTCGCAGGTAGTAAACCGTGCACAGAGATGTTGTTGGCCTTTGCGCGCGGTCACATTGACATTTTGCGAGACGAAGTAAACCGGGGGGCCAATGTCGAGATACGAGTCCATGTCGTTAAACCACTCGACTAAATACGATTCGGACGGCAGAGCCAAGCGCTGGTCTGATTGGTAGTATTGTCAGACGTAACGTCGTACTGGCAACAACGTCTACATACCAAGGCCGAGCTTGATGTGCTGGATGGAGATGACTGATGCTATGAACACGCCCCCAAAGAATAGTATGATAACGCCTTTCACGAACGGGCGGAGGATGAAAGGCGCGTAATACTTGCGAATGACTCTTGCTAAGATGCCGGGGCTAGGCGCGTGGGAGTCCTCGGGTAATTGAATACGGGACGGCAGCCGGATACAGGGGAAGCAGTCCGTACGATTCGACTGGGAAACCCAACGTAAGGCTCGCTCGAATCAAGAAAGGAAAGGCGAACCTCTATACGACGAATATCCAGAACGAGGGCTGCGACAAACACCGTCATCTGCAGCACTGCGTTGAGGAAGACGCTCCCCGCCGCGTAGAGCGCAAAGTTCCGCACTGCAGGCATCGGTACAAGCGCACCCAAAAGGAACGCAAGGGTCTCCGTAATTGAGCTCAACAGGATAGATGGCCCCATTCTTGCCACTGTACGTGCAACTCGTTCCTCAGGTGAAAGCAGAACAGGAACAGAAGCAGCGTCGATAGACTCGTCGATTACCGAGTCTAGCTGTCGGCGAGTTGGAGAGGTGAGCGGTGGGAAGGACCCAGTGGGGTCGGGAGTTGCTGCATTGGGCCCGTGGAGCATGTTTTGTCTGTCGAGTTCATTTACAAGGATGAAGACATTATCTACGCCGACAGCCAGCACGAGGAACGGAATAACTTCCGCAATGATGAGCGTAACTTTCACGCCCACTGTGGAGAAGAATCCGACCGACGCCGAGACGGACAGGATGACGAGGAGTATGCCGAACAAGCCCAGTGTAAAGCGGGACCCGATGAACAGGCGACGGGGGAAGTGCGGAATGAGGTGAGGTGTGTCGTATGTTTCAAGGGACGTAGTGGACTCGCTGAGTGTTGGCTTGTTGAAAATTTTGGGAAGGTTGGACGCCCATATACTGAGGGAGGTGAAGGTGCTCTCTTCGCCGCGGCTACCAAATCCGCTCCCAAGGGTAAGGGAGACGTAGAAGAACATAGCCAAATAGGAGAGGATCACAATCTTGACGTCCATATTCGTGCTTTTGTTGAGCTCCTCTTCAAGTGAAACGCCGGTTGAAAAAGATAGGCGAAGTCCTGCTTGCTCTGGTGCTCTTTCGGAGAGGTCTGCGAGATATGATCTGAGTGTCCTTTCCCACTCCGTCGCCTTTGCTTGAACCATCGGATCAAGCGAATCTGAGATGATAATGGTGACCACGAGAGCCTCTGCGTTGAGGTAGTCTGTGCCGTTAGGAACGCTCCCAAGAACATACTGAGGTCCCAACGGCTGCATGAAGTCAGGCAGACATTCAACAGGCCTATTGGCGCATGTTACGAGACGCTCGGACCATTCCTCTGGTGTTGTGCTTTCAATGTCGTTCCCAAACCACGCGGTGATCGATTGAACGACGCATGCGCCATCGGGGCCCAGGGGTTTAAAGCAAACGTCATCGAGGGTGTAGTTGTTTGGGGATGATCGCAGGGAGCGGATGTCCGATTCGACCTGGAACCAATACTGCAAGTGTTCCCAGGTAAGGACTGGTGCGGTTGTAGGATCAGAATCACGTATGGGTATGAGATCGCTGCTAGTTCGGGGAACAGAGGTGACGAAAATCTGTTGGGGACGGAAGAATGGACCAAAGTGTTCGTCAAAATACTGCTTTTGCAGTCTGCTCTCCGAGTTGGGTGCGACCCATAGCTTGACAGGATCCCTCTCCACCGTAAAGTCTTTCCAACCGATGTTCAGAAGCCCAACGAGAGTAATGAAGGTGGCAAGCGTCATAAGCGGGCGCGATGCGATGAAGAGCCCTGTACGATAAAACCAACGGCGGAGGACGTCGTTCAATCGATATTGGCGCGGCTGCACGGACTCAACAGGATCCAATAGTGATACACCGCGAGCCGAAGGTCGCGGGTCCCAGGAGTTGATAACGGATTGGTCTCCTGTGGAATCACGCGCGAGGGAAGATGCCCCGACAAGGGTGCGGTGACGAGATGTTGGGGAGAGTGGGGTGTCTGAGGCAGTCTCTGCTGTGGCAAGACGCTCGTATCTCCGTCTACGGGCAAGGGATTGCAGGCCGTACCCGGTCATGAATGACACAAAACAGAGGCCGTACGCTAGAATGAGAAAGAAGGACAAGCAAGTGATAGCGCCGATGTGGCAGGTGTCGCTGCTGTCTGGAGGCAGTGGAAGAGAGGGACAGACGTCAGGGCAGTCGATGCATGCGCAACGACTAGAGATGTCGTTGTCTGTACAATGTCGGGGTCGAAGGTCAAGGGGCAAGATTTCATCCGTGCCACTGAGCGGAAAGTCGATCTGGAAAGGACTTCCCATGGGTTTCTCGTCCCCTAAGAAGGCGAGAAACTGTTGGTAGTTCTTCGCCCCCCCACCTATAAGTTCCATTGCATATTGGTTGGAGGAGCCGAACTGCACGTTCCTGCAGCTGTCATAGAAGCCAGATGCAAGGGTCTCCGAGACAAAGAGGTCGAGAGACTTCACGGCAGTCTCGCCCGTCGATGTCGTTTGAGTAGAAGTCACGTTGACAAAGTCGGATTGATTGGGGGAGCATGTAAGGTGACAAAAGAACTCGCGAAAGTTATTCCTGCAAGCAGGGCATGCCGAAATTATGAGTTCCACCGTAGCGAGATTGTTGTTTAGGACCTCGAGTTGATCTAAATTGCAGCAGGCAGGGCCTTGCATAAATGCATCTCCACAAACAGTGCCCAAGACACTGCGCGTAGATTCATCAGGCTTCCGGGAGCACAGGGTCAGCGTACTGCCTCAGGAATCAGTCCGGACGACGCACCTCGACCGGCGGGCCATCATATGGACAAGGCAGTGGTTTGCCAAAGAGATCCTTGGAGCCGCACGAGCCCCTCATGGCGCACTTCCCCTCGAGAGAGGGTGTATGCGGGGATGAACCAGCCATGGTGGGAGGAGGCAGGCTGAGCGGAACGCGTTTTATGCATGTATTCGGAGAGGTCGCGCAACGGCAGCATATGTATAGCGCGAGCCACGTGGCTCCGAGCAACAGATCTCAATCGGGGTGGCTTCATACCTCGGATTACACAAACTGCGATTTCTTTCGCTTTTCGCCTCCATCGCTATGGATCCTGTCCCATCTTCCTCTCAGGCCCCGGAACCTTCCACCAAGAAGGCCAAGAAAAGGTTTATTGGTAGCAAGACTGTAAAGTCCTTGAAATCTAGGGCTGCCGTTCCAATCGCCAATCAAATTCCCCAAGACATCTTGGACGATCTTCTACTCAACGCAGCCATAAAACAGCTGCCATCGAATTATTCTTTTGAAATACACAAAACAATCCACCATATCAGGAACAATGGCGCCACCATGGTTGCTCTGCAGATGCCCGAAGGTCTACAGATGTTTGGATGTACCATCGCGGACATCATTGAACGGTGGGCCTATACGCGAACCTGAGGACAAGGTCTGTTCCACTAACGCCTGAATGCGTACAGATTTACTGACGCGCTCACCCTTATTATGGGCGATGTTACTTATGGAGCCTGCTGCATCGACGATTATACTGCCGTCGCTTTGGGATGCGACATGCTCATTCACTACGGTCACAGTTGCCTAGGTGTGTGCTTGGCAATCATCCCAAAGATGTGGCTCATAGTTTTGCAGTACCCATGGATCAAACCATGATTAAAACTCTGTACGTTTTTGTCGAGATTGCCGTCGATTCTCGACACCTCGCCCAAACTATCCGTCTTAACTTCCCGGACGACCGCTCTCTCTTCCATGAGTCGCTGCTCGACGGACAAGTATCCAATGCAGACACTCCTGCTGGTACTATCATCGGACGGCCGAATCACCTTCGAATAGAGGGACCGTCCAAAACTCAAGACGAGGCTAACGATGACTCTTCATGTGTGATCGTGCAGCCTTCACCCGCTCGTACTCGCCTAGCATTGGTATCCACCATTCAGTTTGTTGCTGCACTTCAACAACTAAAAGAGGACCTCTCTGTCGAATATGGAGAAGAAAAGCTGACCGTGACTCCTGTCACCGACGACCCATTACCAAAGCTTTGGACCGGCGTATATGAGGCGACGATCCCACGGTCGAAGCCTCTCTCTCCTGGCGAACTTCTGGGATGCACGGCCCCACCAGTTGGCGACGTCGATGCGCTGATGTTCGTTGCTCCCGATTACTTCTCATCCCGAAGCTGACTGGCCCGCAGATATCTCGGGGATGGGCGCTTCCACCTGGAGTCGGTCATGATCGAGAACCCGCACATCCCCGCCTTCCGCTACGATCCATATTCGAAGAAACTGACGCGTGAATACTACGGTCACCGTGAGATGTGCGATATCCGTAACAACGCTGTGCAGGTAGCACGGAAGAGCATCGATTCCTTCACTACGGCATCGCTCAAGGATGTGACGCCCCCGCTTTGGGGCGTCGTGCTCGGCACTCTAGGACGACAGGGCAGTTTTAAACAGTTACAGGCATGTTCTACCCTCGTCGAATGTCATATCACAGTGCTAACTATGTGCAGGCGATCATGAAACAGCTGCAGGCTTCGCGCACAGCGATCCCTTACATGCCCATCCTCCTCTCCGAACTATCCCCAGCAAAACTCGCGCTTTTCAATCCGCACGTGGCTGTTTTCGTGCAGACGTCATGCCCGCGTCTATCCATTGACTGGGGCTACGCGTTCGAGCGTCCTTTGTTAACGCCCTACGAGACGTCCGTTGCCGTCGGGAAGGCAGTCGGATGGACGAATGGGCGGGACGAGGGGATGCGCTATCCGATGGACTTCTACAGTGCGGGATCTCCATGGGCGATCTCGCGCATGAAAGGGGAATATTAGGGCAATAATACCTTGTGCACACAAACAAGGCTCTTCTGCGCCTGGTGTCAGTAGTAGTATCGTGCCTCACGCCTCCCTTGTGTGATATACTGCGCAGCAGACTCGGCTGAAGTAGAGACGGTTTAGCTGAGTCACTACGTGGAACGAGTTCGGCTACCTCTCGGATCCCTGTGGTGCGCAGTGGTCTTCCTCATATTCTTGGACTTCTGTGGCTTAAATTACAGTAATGGCATCTGCGTCTGCGCACATCTAGTTCGTCGGCGTACACGCATACACAACTGGAGAAAGTCTCGAGCGAGTAGGAAAGCGCAGTGATGGCCGTGCAAGACATCTGGACAGAAGTGAGTATGGTGTATATTGGAGCATGCCTGACGTGCCGGAGTGTCCAGCATGCTATCATTGCTACAACAATGCAAGTTTCAGGCACCCTGATGGCCTGTGCATCTTCCACGATGTACGTCGAGTTCTGACTCGGCGTGGAACGAGCACCCGTTTCCATGTGGCTTGTCGACTGGAAAACGGATGACTTGTACTCGTTCTATACCGCAGCCGCATAAAAGGAAGGTTGCGTATTTTCTTTGCGACTCAGCAGAACGTCCGGCCAAAAGCGGTCTTACACCCCATGTCCACCCAATCACTCTTCCAATCTGCACGCCTGACCTATCGAGCCTTCACATCTAGCGACATTGATGCGCTCTACGAGGCATGGAACGACCCATCCGTGCAAGATGGTATGTCTCCAGGCGCAATCAAGCCTGTCGCGGAGAATATCAAGGAGAAGTTCAAGGCATGGCCTGACAGCATGGCACTATTCCTCGCAGCGGCTGACACAAAGTCGGGTTGTTTTGTTGGCATGGTCGGACTCGCGTGGGAGATGCCGCGCGACGCGAAGCTGATGATGCTCGTCAAGAGGGACGAGTGGGCGAAAGGATACGGGACGGAGATGGTGCAATGGACCGTGCAGCACGCTTTTAGGTTCCTGGACGCCCATCGCGTATCGCTCATGGTGTATGCGTCCAACCCCCGTGCAATTTCGATTTACAAGAAAGCGTACGTTAGTTGCCGTTCCAGAGAAGGGTATAAGCTGAAGGCAATTTGTAGCGGCTTCGTCCAGGAGGGCATCACCCGCAAGGTGCACTTTGCGCATGGGCGGTGGATTGATGCGGTGTGCATGGGCATCTTGGATGAGGAGTTCTTCAACAGAGGGTGATAGAAAGCGTGATCTGATGTACGCCTAGTGATTGACTTCAACGGAATAGGAGGGGTTAGATACGAGAGTAGCACTAGTGCTGTGAAACAAACACATCATCAGCTTCAGGATCTTAAGTTGAGAGGTTCACCCGTCTTGAGCCGTGGCGTCGGAAATCAGTTGTGAAAAAAGGCATGGGTATAGCATAGCTTATGGCGGAAGATGATAGGTAGATAGACTACACCTTGTGATGCACGCATGCAGTCCCATCATCGTCTCCAGCCTGATGTAATAGCTCGCATCCGTTCAGCGTCACCGAAGTCCCGATAAGCGGCCAGGGCAACATGCGCAGAGCACGTTGTATGATTCGAGGTCAAGAATGCGTAGCAGCCTGAGGGCGTCTTAGCACGAGTTTAGGTGTCATCTAGGAGTCTAAGAATATTAGCTACTGACAAGAAGCAAAGAATGGGATATTTCCGGGTTGAAGATATATTCGGAGGGCGGTGTGCCATGCTCAGAACGAGACTTGCCAGTTGGACATAGAGGGACACCCGTATTATTGACGTGCGGGTAGCAAGAAGCAAGTGTGGAAAGCAATCCGAACGGCCCACCCGCGATGGTCACCACGAACCGCAGATGCACCCACTACCGACTGCACTTGACACGCTAATGTTTATTCATCTCACATATTGCATAATGACGATCCATTCCACAATGCAGCCATAGGAAAGAAACCGGAGGTGTACGTACACACAAGGCCAGTACAGCGGACGTACACACCCAGCTCTGACGCCGCAAAGCGAGACCGCAGAAAAGAAGACAGGGGCATAAGTGGATGGAGTATGTAGGGACGAGGGGAAGGCGGGGAATATGGAGATGGGAGGGGAGGGGTGAAAGGTGGAGGAGAGGAAGGATGAGTCAAAAGGGGGCGTGGTAAGGGGCGAGGGTGGGTTAGGTCGGGTGCGTGGGCGAGTTCGAGGGACGAGGGATAGACGTGCGGAAGGGAGTGAAGAGGTACCACGGTTAAAAACGGATACGAACCCGGCGGTGGCGTACGTATGTGCGTGAATGCGCGAAGGACGGGCAGGCAGGTGGGATGATACGTATCGTCGACGACGGGGATCTGGAAGCGGAAAGAGACACAGACAAACGGACTAAACAAACAAATGAACAAACACTGTAACACGAGCGATGATGTTTTTGGTGTTATCAAGGGCGTTTTCTGTATGTTTTTGTGCGTTTCGTGACAGACAATGCAGTAAATGGGATGAATGGATGAATGGGGCGCGGCTGGGCGCGGAGGCTATAGCAGCGAAGCGGGGGTGAAGATGAATGGAAGTGAGGTGGACTGGATATGAGATGGATCGAGACAGCAGCCAGACGTGTGGGGCGTATTAAGAAGTGGATGTCACTATAGGAGGACGAGAGCCAGAACAACGAGACGAATCAAGCGACGCGTCGAGCCGTCGACGCGCAAATGTCCTGAGCGTGTGTCTCCCCAGCCCAACGAGCAACAAGTGGTGGCGTCCCTGCGAGCAGGGCGTGTTCCTCCGAAGACGAGCGGATACTTCGTCGTCGGTGAGCAGGCGACACCTGTCCACCCGGGTGCGCGAGCGGGATAAATACGACCGATCTTGAGGAAAGCGAAGCGCTTGTAGCAGCTGTGAGAGGACCGATGGGGGCGTCAAAGACGGACGGCGGACCAAGACAACAGACGCGGGCGGTGACGGGACAGGATGGATATGTCCGACCGAAATAGTAGATGACTGACGGTGCGTGAAAGCTGAGCCGAGAGAAGAACAGCAGAATGAGGTGGACCGAAAGGGAACATTGTACATCGATGAGAGGCAGGCATGGGTAAAACAGACGAAGTGAGTGAAGGCGCTTCAAAGCCCGTCTAGGTGGGCGGGGTGGCGGCGATGATTGGACAGGCAAGCCGGACGAGGGGATAAGCCAAGGCGGTTATTAGCACAGCGTACGATGGAGGGTCTATAGTGGGCCGATATGTGTGTTGCGAAGCGCGGGCGGGGTTAAGCCCGGATCCAGCTCGCGGGAGGCAGGAACTGCATGCCGTCGAACGGGCGATAGCTGTATGCGCTCCGGTGGGGGTCCGCTGCGGGCCAATAAGACTCTTGGTAGCCGGCGTTTCCAACCGTCATGCGCATGTCCGAACATGCGTACCCGAAGTGGGGCTGCTGGCTGTGACTCGTCGAGCGTGTGTGACCTGCTGGCGGCTCTTGCATCCCGGGCGGCGCGTTCGAGAGCGACATCGAGCGCGAATGCGGGTACGACGCCGCATAAATCGGCGGCAGCTGTACCTTCGAGGCAAGAGGAGCAACGGGCACGGCACTCCAGGGCGCATACATGCCTGTGGACCGCAACAGCGGAGCAGGCGGCGCTTGTACCGCAACATACTGCCTGTTGCGGTCGTTTGTACCACGGGCGAGAGGCTCGTCTGCGCTCGGGCTCCACTTAGCAGGTGGTGGTAGAGAGCGCTCAACGGCCCACTCGTCCCCGTGCGCAGCCGGGCGATCCACACCTACGCGGCTGACGCGGCGCCTCGGCATGTACTCCTCCCGAAGCGGACCGTCCTCATCTAGGTCAATCTCAAGTTCGACCGAAGATTGGTCCACGCGCGTTTTGCGCTCATCTCGGCTGACGAAGACAGGCTCGATGTGTGAACGCTCGCATCTGGGGTCGCCGCACGGGCGTGCCATTGAAAGCTGGGTAGAGAGCCCCAAGAGCTCTTCGACGGTGCGGCGAACAATCACACGCGGGTCCGAAGACGGGCGCGAGATAGGCTGCGGGGGCCCGATGGGTGATGAGGCCGCCTGATAGGCGAGAACGTGCTCAAGCCACTTCAGCCAGGCGCCCGTGGGAACGGACAGGTCGTGTCGGAAAATGCCCAGAGCGTAGACCTCGAGACGGTTCAGCGACAGGATTGGGACGCCTGAGATCGCGTGCCTATCAGGGCGAGTGAGCCATATGGTCTACAGTGAGACGATTTCACGGGACACTTACCACGTCTTGTTGGAGAACGTGTGATCATCCAACCACTTGTTTGCCAGCATACACCCGAGAAGGACAAGTCGGAAGGTAGCGTCCATTTCGATGGCGTCACGTTCACCGATGCCGCGCCATTCGTTTACGCCGAGGAGCTCGGTCCGAAAATATGTCTCGTCAGAGCGCTCGGCAGGCCTGTCCATGCTGCCGAAGCAGACGGGGAGCTGGATGATGTACCAGACCGATAGGAGAATGGCAGACGGCTGAAGGAGGGTCGACATGAATAGCGACCGGATGGCATTGGCCAAGTATACTGGAGGAAGTGACGAGTACCGCAGTTCGTGCTGTCCGCTGTGACATTGATCAGGTCGTCGCCATCGCAGCCGACAAGTTGATGATACGTACGCCCGGGGTTGATACTTGTATGGCAGGCTCATGCCAGTGGTGCACACCTTCCAGACATACATCGCCATCCAATCAGCGAGCGGATCAGCAACCCGCTTGTAGTCTACAGCCGAAGACGACGCAGACGTGGGCTCGGCTACAGAAGCGTGGTCGGGCTCTTGGTGGGGTTGGAATGGGGGGAGGACCGGGTGGGCGAAGGCGAGATCAGCTTTGGGGACATAGGACGGCAACGCTGCGACGTTGGCGGAAGGAAATGGGTTGCGATCGTAGCTGACGCTGGCGACAGCGCGGTCAACAAACTCGCCAAAGGGAGTAACCGGACCGAGAGGGCTAGAGCCCGGATCGGCGCGATCATCGTGGTCCGGCGAGGGTGCCTCAAATACGGGAGTGAAAGCGCCGCGGTCGTAGTGGATCGCGGGGGCCGAGTATGCTGCGGCGATACCACTCACGACCTGGCCCGCCGACGCGGTGCGACGGTGGCGGAGGTCAAACCCGTCTACGTCCACGTCCATGGTATTCTCGTCCGAGCCATACGAGTGGGCACTCCACTGGGATTCGACGTCATACTCAAAGGACGAGTCCATCTCCTCATCGTCGGGGAGCTCGAGGTCGTCGTGAAGGGAGCGTGCGGCAGCGAGGTTGGTGGCCAGAGAAGGACGATCGATGAGGGAGATCTGGGGCGGGATGCACGCTTGCGCGCGCGGCCCTTTAATGACGGAGGCGTTGGCCGCATTCGTCAACCCTGGGAGAAAACCCTTCATGGCCGCCGTGTGGGTGTCGTCCTCTTCCCAGATCCTGCGCGGCTTGTTGCGTCGCCAGTCGGGAAGAGAGCTAATCCACTCCTCGCGGGTACCGTAGGACGGGGGCGGGCCCGGAGGAGGGTGGGGAAGAGAGTGTGTCAGAGTGTGAATCGAAGGGTGTGGTGCGCCAGAATGTGAGTTGAACCTCTTGTGAACAGGGTGGGCCGGCGGCTGGGAGACAAGGGGGACTGGAACTGGCATGGAAGAGAAGGTGACTTGGTCTGGGTCGAGGGACAGGAGGTACCCGACAGAAGCCGAAGGCGATTGATGCGCAACGGACGTCAAGGACGCGGCTGTCGGACTCGAGGGTCTAAGGGCGGATGGCCGGAAGAGTCGCTCGAAGAGGTGCTGTCGTGAAAAAGGTCGTGAAAGAGAGAAAGGGACTGGGTGGAGAGCGGCGGAGCTTGAGGACTGGTCGGGAGCGGCGGCTGGACTGGCGAACGCGCAGCGAAGGCGTGCCTTTTGTGACCTCGTTCAGTATTTCCGGGCAGAGCTAGCTGAGGACGGAATACCGAGCGAAGGACCGCGGAGTCGGAGGAGCGGGCGGGATGGTAGGAGGAAGGGGAAAGGAAGGAGGAGACAAACAGGGACGAAGATTATTCGCCGCCTTTTGGGCAGACGACGAGTGCTAGAAGCAGAGCCGCCCCTCAAAACATGCCCGAAAATCAACTCCTCGCCCTTCCCGCTCTCTCCCACGACCCACGTGATCCATCCTCTCCGAGTCCGCTCCCCGGCGGCCCCGCGTTCTCGACAATATTATGGTGACTCTCTGTTCACCTCCCGTGTTTCTCGCCTGACTAACTCCTTCGTCCCAGACCGAGATGGACTCCATCACCCTCGGTCAGCTCAAGGCTATGGTCAATGGCCCTCCGCCTAAGCCAAGGGTCCCCGCTCCCTTTCCATTTCTGACATCCGCTTGACGCGTCCGCCCACAGCAATCTTACTATGATTTCAAGTACGACGATGAAGACACCATGCTCAACGAATTCGAAGAATTCTACTCGTACGTTGAGATGCCTCAGGTCGCCGAGAACATGAAGGCCTGGGAGGGCTCCTTCCAAGGCGGTCCGTCCGCCCGTCCTCCATTCCCCGGGCCCGCGTTCGCTTAGCTGCGCGCGCATACAGAGTGGACCAAGGCGCCTTACGCGAAACGACGTGCACATGTCGAGCTCCTGCTCGAAAGCCTAGAGCACAAGGACGTCGCAATCAGGTTCACCAATGCCCGCCGGCTCTTGTACGTCCTTCAAGGTTTGTCTTTACTGCATCCGTCTTGTCTGCGCATGTTTCCCACATATGCGCGCACACCAGGCGTATTTGCCGAAACGACCTCTCAGGAACACCAGCTTCACTGGATATTCGACAACTGCAGGCTAGTACGCGCCGCCAACGGTGTGCCCTCCATCGTTGAAGCTATCAAGATCGCGAGTGCAAAGCACGACTTCCTCAGGTCTGTAATGTTGTCTCCTCGCTCCAGGCGCTAGATTTTGATGCGCCAGAGCCCAGTTTACTGTCTGATGGCGCGCTCGCACACGTTCACTTGACGCAGGATGACCGTGCAGAAGTCCTCGAGGAGATCAATACAGAGATCTCCGTTTACCTCGGCATGCTCTACCACCTCGTCGAAATATTCAAGGGCTACGACGACTTTGCCGAGGAACTGAGTAGGCCTCCAATCCACTTGCTCCGCCACTCCCACACGCTAACCACTCCTCGGCGTAGTGAGCCTCGATCCGCCACTTCCCGTATATTTCTTCAATATTGTTGGCGGACTGCGCGATAAAAGCGCCAAGGGCTATCCTGTCAAGAAGGTCCGTCAGGCGTCAGTGTGATGACTTTAGCACTGACTCGGCCTGGGTACGCAGCTACTCTTGGTCCTGTGGAAATCGCTCCTTGCATGCTGCGGCGGCGTCCGTGACCTTGCACGCGTGAAAAAGCTCTCGCGGGAGCTTGCAGGCTTACCGCCGATCCCCGAGAATGGTTTGTAGCCATCTGTGCCCACTTGTCAGTACCCACTCCTGAAATTCGTAGCGATTCCTATCAAATCCTCCCCTCTCGATATCGAGGCCTTCCACCAAGAAACCTCCGTCAAGTTCCCGACCTTCTCCCCTCCGGTCTTACATAACAGGACCGTTCCGCCTACCATCCATTTGCCGACCGCGAAACTCGCCGAGGCGTATAGCCCTATCCCTGTCCGACATCACTACGCACACGACGAGGCGGATCTGCCTCCGCTCCCGCCGCCTTCACATGGCGTTCACGGCGGCGCTTCCGGTGGTGCGTTCCGCCCGCAGCCTCCGACACCCGCAGCCTCGCCACCTCCAGCCCCCAAGCCGAAGAAGCAACAGTATCAGACAGACCCCACTCGTCCATTCCTCTTCCCCTTCTCACGCAAGAAGGGCGAGATGATGCTCGTACCGTTTGCGATCGAGGAGGCGGACACGCTCTATCACCGGCATATGTATGTCAGCCTTGCGCTCTGGCAGATGTGGCGCACGCGCGAGGCGTGCATGACGGTCGACAGCGGACTCGAACACATGCCCGGCGCAGCCGCTGCGGATATTGATGCAGTCGGTGAGCAATTGAGCAAGCTGACTATCAACACCGTGCGTACTCGGGCTGTTTCACTCTTTCTAATTTTGCACGCTGATGGTACGTTGAGGTGTAGGATAGCGCTCTCGAGGAAAGCGAAGTAGCGGCTTTGCCGGACATCGCGTTGCTCGACGCTAAGATTGCGGAGGTCGATCAGGCCTTGCGCCGCGACGACGGCGACCGGCGGGCTCTCAGAGCGCGGCGTGAGGACTTGATGCGACTCAAACGTGTTGAGCAAATTTACGTCCGTACCCTTTTTTTTCCTGCTTGCGGCCTACCAAACGCGTCATACAGGCAGCAATATTACCCATGATGTCTAACGTAGTGCTTGTGTTACTCAAACTTCTCCTCGCTATTGTTTCCGCGTCGTCCAACGGCCAGCAGCCTCCGCCCTCCGCCAGCTCCGGCTTTCCGCCTGGAGTCGCCTCTCGTACGTGCCCTCTGACGTATGTAGAGATACATCGGAACTGAGATGGTTCTGGCGTTCGTACCACACCCGTTTCGGACTTAGCCCAGGATCCGCCGCACGCACCGGGCCAGCCGATGACGCTCGAGGAGACGGACATCGTGCGGCACCGCGAGATTACGACCAAGGCGCTTTCTGCTATCATCCTCCTCACGCTCAAGTGGTTCAAGGTTTCCCGTGCGTAGAGACCCCCGTGCCTTGGGCTCAAACGCTGACGGTCGTAGATGTGATGAAGTTTCACTATCTAGGACAGCATCTATTGGACACGAACTGTTTGTTGCTTGTCATGAAGATGTATGGGATGCAGGATGTGTCAACGACAGTTGTGACACGGACCGAGTCGCCGAACCACAAGTGAGCTTACAGCAACCTTCCCATGCATGATACTGGACTGACTCGTGTAGCTTTTTCCGCTTCTGTCTCCTTAACTTCTCCAAGAATCCGCAACTTGTGCGAAGCGAAGACTACCTATCCGGTGTGCCTCCACGACGGACGATCATACAGACAACTAGGCTACCCAACGGCTCCGAGCATCAGGAAGAAATAGATATGCTGACTGAGTTCTCGTGGCGGAACTTCTTCGCAACCATTAACTTTGCGAAAATCATGCAGAAGCTCTCCAAAGGCATGATGCAACGCATCCGCATGCTTGTGCAATACAAAAGCACTGCGATACTCAAGCGCATTCTCAAAGTCCAGCACCCGGTGCTACAGCTGCATATCCTCAAGCTCATCAAGAGCCAGGTACCGTACAGCGGGCGGAGATGGCGACAAAGTGCGCCTTAGGCGGTCGTTTCTTGCGGTGCTACTGACGGACATGCCGCCAGCGAACATGCAGGTCATTACGTCCATCTACCTCAACTGCCGGCCAGACTTACGCGACGAGTGGCTTACACCGTATGAGGGTGACGATACAGGCGAGGCACAAGAGCAAGCTCTGCGCCAGCTCGTTCGTTTCTGTATGCAGCTCCTCTTGGCTATCCTGTGCCCGTGGCTCACCGTTCTTCACAGACAATACACAACGCTACGGTGCGCAGGCGCCCATGAGCGCGCCTGGTGCACACCGGCGCTCCGTTTCTATGTCGCATCACCTCGAAGCCCTACATTCCGGCGGGGAAATTAGCTCGGGCATGCTGCGCCCTGTTGGCGCGCCTGCCACAGAGACAGCGGACGTCTTCCCGCCTCCTCGCGCACAGGCACCTGACCCGCGTATCTTCCTTCCTTACATCACCGAAGATATCGCATTCGAGGAGGAATACGAGGAGTATCTTTCTGACCTCGGCTGGACGGATTCCGAGTCCGAAAGTGAGAGGGACAGGGACAGGGACAGCGCATGGAGTCGGCTGCCGGATCTTGCGCGTGGGATTACAGATGATATCAGTGACAGTGAGAGTATTGCGGAGATTGGAGACATAGGTGAGGCGGGCCGGGATGAGCTTGGCCGCGATTCCAAGGATCTACGCGATGAGAATCAGAATAACTGGGAGGTGCGCTTTGTCTTCCCACCACAGGCGCTCTCGCAGCTTACTCAACCGCGATAGCACATGAGCCCGAAGACGATGGCTGCGCTGACAAAGTCGCCTGCCGGTCCGGGTGCGCGCCGTTCGTCAAGCAGCGAACGCTTGCGACCTGTTCTCCCCTTTGGTCTCGATGACGCTGCGCTAGCGGTGGACTTTGACATCGAGGACGAGGATGGCGAGGAGCTCGGTCCGATGCCACGTGACCAGCCATTTTCGTCATCCGGTGGCGGCGTCGACGAAGTCGAGTATGCGTACGGGTGCGTCTCAGTTTCCAGGCTCTGCTTCCGCTTCGCTTGCTAATGCCTCCACCTTAGGGTCTGATGACCGCTGATGTACCTAGGGTCATATTGCGCTTTCACTACGAGTGCATATGCATGCTATCGCTTTGTTTGCTTTCAGAATGCGTTTAGTATCTTTCACTCTTCGGAGAATTGGACTGGACATGTGCGAGGAACAATCCACGCTGTCTTCGGCGTTTATCTACGTACCGCGTTCAGTTTGAGACTTAACACGGACTCCCGGCTGGAGCGGCAAATCGGCAAGCGGCGGCCGTGCGGTGTTAGTCATCGGACATTGTGCAAGCGCTCGGAGATAGCTTAGTGCGCCAACGCGTGCGCGAGCCAACGTCCCACACCGTCTTGCAGCTACTGCCATCGTGTCACCCCAACTTACTCTCGATGGACACTGAGCACTCGCGCCCTGCAGCGGTGGCGCAATCGCCAGCAGCAGGATCGGTGGGCGTTACAGGCGCGCCTGTTGAAGCGGCCGTAGGAGCTGCCGGCCCGGCCTCCCATGGCCCCGAGTCCGCATGGCCGACGCCAACACCGTCCGCTTCGCCCCAGTCGCCCACCAGAGATTCAGACGATCACCCCGGTCCAGGTCTGCACCGTACAAAGCTCAAACGGAACCGGCTAATCCTGTGAGTACCTTTCGCGCTTCGTCCGTAAGCTTGCTTGGGTCGGGCTTGACGGTGCGCCCGGCGTTAACAGGAGCTGTCAACGTTAGTGTGTCCATGCTGATCCGTCACTTGTGACGATAACGATGACGGACGATTTTTTTCTCAGCGTGTCATAGGCGCAAGCAGCAGGTGCGTACGCCATTTTGTGGTGCGGTTGCGAATGCCTAAGGCCGCTGCAGTGTGATCGGGGACACCCGTGTCGGCGTTGGTACGCTTGGCTCATACGGTCGGCGTTGTCGCAGTTGCTTAGTCGGACTACATAGCGTCAAGCGAGGCACGACGGACGAATGCTCGTACGAGCAGCCGGAAGACTTAGGCAAGCGCAAGTGTGTAACAAGCATCTTCCTCATTTCCACAAGACTAAGCAGGCAGGCATGAGGACCGTGACCAAGCGGGCGCGGCAGAGCTGGCGCAGGGGAGAGGAAACGAGAATACCACACTCTCAGCTGCCCTCGTCCCTGCGAGTAGACTTCCTGGCATAGATGTCATCCTTGGCTCTCTACAGCCCGGGTCGCCTCCAAGTACTAATGCACCCGACAGCGCCGTCGTGGTGGCGGCAGCTGCTCTCGGACAACTTGCGCACCAGGGCACGAGCGCAACACCGACATTTCATCAGCCCGTGTTCCCACCTCCGCCATCCACCTCTTTCACGGAAGTCTTTGATGCAGTACGCCGCGAGCCAAATTTTGCGCGCGTGCAGCTATTTTGACGGCTTACCCGCAGGGTCGCGCCAACGGCCTCGAGACCTTTCGCAGCATTGTCGCCGTTGCACAGTACCTGCAATACTTCCCGAATAAGAAGGTCGCCATTTTCCTCCTTAACCACTTCTTCGAGCACTCGTCATTCCACTGGATGTGGCCCATAATCCACCGCCCGGACTTTGAGGCAGCCTTTCTCGCTCACACGGATGCGCAGCGCTTTCCTGGCCCAGACCTCGAGGCACTTTTTGCGATTGTATTCGCGACGTCCCTCCAGTTTCTTCCAGAGAGCACTGAAGGCGTGAGCGGAGGGTTGATCACGACAGTGTGAGATACTGATCGGTATTTGTAGGCGTCGGTTCTAGTGGAGTATTCGGCAGGCAGACATGCCCTCCAGGAACGCATGTTCGTGCTCGCAGAATCGCATTTGCAGAAGTGGTCTGATTACCCGCAACCCTCCATCGAACGTGTGCAAGGCCATATGTTGCTCTCCCTCTACGAATGGGTGGGTGATTCCGTCGATTTTAGCTAATAGATTATATGACGTTTGAAGAACCGAGGCAATGCTGGCAATAGTGAGCACTGCATCGTCCATATAGGTTTGATTCTGACTATCTCTGCGCAGGTCACCATAATCTAGGTATGCTTGTTATTATTACGAATTTTCCAGGCGTAGAAACACGAGATAATAGGGATGGCTATCCGGATGGCCCAGTCGCGTAATTTGTCTCATTTGACGCAATGGCGTAATCTTACATTCACAGTGTCATTGAATCGCGATGGCGTAAAACATTCTGGCCTAGTAGCCCAAGATGCAGAGCTGAAGCGGCGTCTTTGGTGTACGCTCGCTTTGGTTTATATTCTGAGAATGTGGTCATAGCTCTCTCCCAGGGCTCCTGTTTGTTTTGGACCGCTGGCACTGCGTTGTTTTCAATCGACCGTATATGATCCACGAGCAGGTACCGTTCGTTCGGATTCAGCTAGACACTACTAAAGCGCAGCTGATCTAGCATGTTGACACTACACTCCCTATGAACTTGGACCAAGTCGACGTCGTCGACGTTCCCACTCTGATTGAGAAGCAATCCGATGTCGCCACAGACACACGTAAGCTCCGATCCCCCGAGTCTCCAGCAGCAGGTTGCATCGGCCCTTTTAGTCTTCCACATTCAGCACGCTCGCTTCCAGCAGCTTGGCGGGCGCGTCTGGGACAAGTGCTTCAGTGGCATCACTCTACCCACATACCGCACCATTTTGGATCTCGAAGCCGAAATACGTCACTTCGAACTCGAGATTCCTGCCGCACTTCGTTATCAGACGACACAAGAAGAGCGAGCCCGCCCTTATCTGTCGTTCCAGGTAAGCTAGTAGGTTATACGTATAAAGTAATTTTCACCTGGGTTGCAGAACAAAATTATGTCGCTTGAGCTGGGTGCAGCGCGATTCATGTTACTTGTGAGTTTGCTGCAGGTGGTCTTGTTCTCATTTATTCTAACTGCATGTAGGCGCCATTCCTCTTTGTCCACCCGGTTTCGAACGAAGAGCTTGTATGCATGAAGCCCGATGACCGTAAGTTGGCCGAATTCCACCGGCATGCGAAAGCGGTATGCCTGCTATTCGCGTGTGTTTGATCTACGCTTTCTTGTGAGATCACTTCTCTTATCCGTACTGACAGTAAACGACAACTGGCCCTTTTGCAAATGTTTCAGGCGGCGGCTAAGGACTCTTTTCTAACATGGCCCAGCCTGGCCGTCACAGCACACATGGCTGCAAGTTTGTGTGGAGCCACCTCCGTTTGCTGTGTACAAGTTGACTTGTTTTACAGTGATGCTCGTTGTAGCTATCATCGTCCAGCCAGACCATCCCGAAAATGACGAGCTCGACGAATGGATTGTCATTGCAGAAGATTTATTCAAAGTACTCAAGCCGTACAACGCCCTCGCGCCCCATGCACTGCAGTATATGGAAGCCATCAGGCGACGCAGCGTGGTCGTGCGTTGCGTATCCAGGCCACCGGGGCCACCACAGTACGGCGATTGCCGCGGTCCTTCGCCCGAGGTCACGATGAACGTCATGCAACGTATGGAACGTGCCATCAAGATTCTCGCGCAACCTGTGTCATCTATGGCAGACCGCTTGGGCTATGATACGGTGTTGGACCCTCTGTGGGCGACGCTCAGACCCGGCGTGTACGCATCACGTTTCCCTGGCATCGAGTCACTTGGCAGGTCGGTCGACCCGCAGGACTTGGAGAACTTCCTTGATGGTTGCGCGAGCGTGCAGTCGTGTATGCCACCGGTTCTTGACGAGTGTACTAGGACTTGAGATTTCCCCTCGCACTACACTCATGCACATTGAGGTGGTTGTAATTTATTGTACAAGTTAATGATGGATGGGTACATACCAGTAAAAATGTCGCTGGCGTTCCTCCCGAGCGGAAAAGCGCTGAGTGATGTTCACCCAAGACATACTTTTTCTGGAACGACTTGATATTGCAGCTATGTTCTTTGGCTTGTATTCTTTGGTACTTGCACTCCTTCTGGCACTTTCCTCTATAACACTTTGCTGCATGCGTGTAATCATAAAAGTAGTCGTCCTTAGGCCGCTGGGGAATGGGAGGTGGTCGTTTCTGAAGGCACCAAGAGATCCACGACATGGGTTTGCCAGAATTGTCGACCAAGGCATAGCTTCTAAGTTACGCCACAACAGCCAGGCGAAAGCACCAGGCTGTAACAGAAATCCGCGTAATGAGCGGTTGGTGGCAGCTGTGCGATGAAAGCATTTGCACGAAAGCTGCATAATTACAAGTATCGTGTGTTCTACATTATACCCAATCACCTTCCAGCGCAATCTCACATGAGTGCAGTGCCTTTATTTTCGCACGACAATAAAAGGCACCTGCAGTCGTGTCAGTGGCAATCCTGCTTTCTCTCGATAAAACTCACCTCCACGTCCTCGCCATCGTCGTCCGCCGCAATGACCTCCACGATAAAGTGGGTCTGGTACGCTGGCACTGGTCGTTTGCTCACATGCTCCACGAGTTGGCTGAAGCGAAGGGGAAGACGCTCCTCGCTCTTCTTCTTGCCGATGAATGAGCTCCAGAGCATGCTCACGCCCTGCGAGACCATTGCAATATCGAGGTTATGTTTCTCGCGGAACCAAGCAACGATTTCTTTCAACGTCGGGTCGTTTTCGAATATGAAGCGGTCCCAAAGTGTCCACTCAGTGTCTCCGTACTTATTCTTTTTCGCCGCAATAGGCTCCGAAAACCCAAAGAAGGGAAGTGCGAGGTTTACGAAGCCATTCTTGAAGTCCTCGAACTTGTTCTTGCCGTCGATGAACTGTCGTGGATAAGTTAACAAGTAGGCAAGCTAGAAAGTCCATGGCGCTGACCTTGTATAGCTCTAAGCAGGCAAGGCCAACAACAAGCGATGTCGTCGTGGCGATTGCAGGTATGATCTTGCCCGCGATTTGCTTGGTCGTGTGACGATCTGCGGGGCTGATGCCGTAGTTGATCGCACGAAGGTTAGACGCGGCGGTGATGAAATCAATGTGATGGTTCGTATCGTCATCCTTCTCAAACTCAACGGGATTCAAGCGAAAGCCGGCGAAAGATGATGGTGGCGGCAGCTTTTTCGCAAGCTCGCCAACATCCGCGCCTGCACGTGATGAGCATCTCTGACGGAACGCCGAAAAGCCCACGCACTGTCGTCGCTCTTCTCGACGGGGTCGTTGTCATTGACTTGGATCTTCACGCCGCTCTTGGGCGTAAACTTAGGGACAGCGACAGAATCCGCGACCTTCCTAAACATCTCCGGGTCGGTCTCGCCACGCAGACCATAGTTGTATGCGTGCAGGTTCGCGGTCGCAATGATATACGCAAGGTGGGTGGGCTATTACGATTGTTCAGAACTCTGCAAGAAGAGAAGACGAAGGCTATACGTACGTCATTCGAGTTGAATGTGAGTGGGTCAGGCGCACGCTTGGGGCCACTCCAGAACGGCTGACCGGAGCTCGTCGTTGCATCTTTCGGGAAGCTGTACAGCAGCTGCTGGATTACGTTGTTATATTTCTCCTCAAACTGGAGGCGGGCCCAGACTATGCACTCCTCGAAGGTGAGCGGTTTGTTCGTAACGAGGTACGAGACGATCTGCTCGATCTGCTCCTTCTGCTGTCCCGAATACTTGAGCGTGTTCTCTAGGAAATTAGGCTCAGACAGATACGAGTTGACAGCGCGAGCAGGATTAACGAAGAGGCTGTCAAACTCTTGACGGCTCCACTACGAGATGAATCAGTACGTTCCAACGGCGTTGAGCAACGAGGTATGAACCTCGATCGTGTGGTTGATGGCATTTGGGAAGTTTTTGACAGTACAAGAGGGTGTTTGTTTCTCTGGCGGATCTTGCGATGATCCATACGATTCCGTCAAGTAAGGTACAACTACCTGCACGTTGCCTTTCGTTCCGAGCGTTCCAGAGTCAATCAGAGGCTTCTCGTAGAAAACGCATCGTTGGTCCATGTAGAGGCGTGCTTTGACATTATCGAGGGCATTCATAACGCCATCGATCTTCGCGAAAAAGGCGTCCCCATAAATGTCTATATGTAGAGCATGAGCAGACGGAGAGCCGGATAACAGCACACCTACTCTCAGTATCCGGTCCAACGGGTTCCTGAGAACACTCAATCTTCCCCTTAAGGTCGGGATTCATCTCCGCAACAGCAGCAGCAGCCACCTCCGACTTATGCTTGCCCAGATCTTTCGCGCGAAACAAGAATTGCCGGTTGAGGTTGCTCTTCTCGATGGTATCAAGATCCGTAACGTGGATGCTACCATTCGCACCAGCTCCGAGACCCATCATGCTCCAATTCTTGAGCATCTCGCAGCCGATAGCACCAGCACCGACAAGAAACTGCCTATTGTTAGCAATCTTCTCCTGAAATTGACGGCCAAAGACGACAATCTGGCCGTCGTAGCGGGAGCCCAGCGGTTGGCAATCCTCCTCGGTCGGGAGCGTGGACGGGAGCGACTCGAGCGAGTCAAAGTAAAGGTGCTGCACCAAGGGGTGGAACTTCGCGGAGCATGCCTTGAGAACCTCCTGCGCGACGAAGCCACCGGTGACTGCCGCCATGGACGATACGTTACCCTGCGCCTGGTATGACAACTCAATGAGAACCTTCTCATCCGCGTCAGCATCGATTTTCTTCGCTAGTGTGACGAAGGCTTGTGCATCGGTCGCATTTCTCGGTGCTGGGAAACGCTGCTTGTCCCTAGCAAATTGCCAAAGCGCTTGGAAGCCGGCATGAAGCGTGGTGGGACGGCCAAATTTGGCGAAGTCGGTGATCAAGTATTCTGGCTCCTTCAGTGATTCACGCAGTGATTTCTGGATGACAGATGAGCAGGTGATTTTAGACAAACGAGGGTGTCGCGCACAAAGTTGATGATCTTCGGCATCTTGACTTGAGTAAAGATACCCCCCGCTTCGTAGTCCGAAAGCCCTGTCGTATCGCCAATAGTGAAGGTATAAGGTCCCTTGACGGAAACCTTGCGTGGTTCGCAGCCGTTGAGTTCCTCCATACCCTTCACTTCGCTGAAGGTGACAAAATCACCATCTTCCAGACCATGTCTTGTCTCGTCCAAGCAAGTAACGAGACCATCTTCGGTCTGTATGCGGCCAGTATAAGGAGCTGACCGCTGAGTGATAATATACGCACCTTCTCGATAGATACAATCATGCCAGTCAGCGGTTGTTCGCCAGTAGGGTCAACGCATGTGAACTTGGGGCCAAAATCGTTGAAAGCGGAACTAGAGGAGCCGGGTGTGTAAACACAACCGCCATAATGAACTGAAGACACAAACGCAAATAGACCACGAGTCTCAGCCGTGATGAAATACACGCCGTTTTCGTGGGTCCAGTCGTTGATCTCCAGCTGTTTTTCTAACGGCTGATTGACGAGGACAACTACCTGACACGTGTGTATTAGCCACAAATATTTGATCCAATGGGAATGAAAAGCACTTGGAAGCTCTTAATCTGTTCGATCGCGATGGACTGGCCGGAAGCGCCGCCAAGATTCCGTACAGGTACATAGGCGTTCAGCTCAGCTAAGCGGGGGACGGTTGCCTCTGCCCTAGACTTTCCAGCATCTTCTTCCCTCAAGAAGAACTGCAGAGCTGGTGAGAAGCATGTGACGAGGATAAAGCCGTGGTTCACATACTTGAGAGCTAAGGTCTTGGATACGAACGGGTTCAGGGTCGTAAACTGTCACAGACTTGACACCAGCGAGAACGATATTCTTTGCTAGATGAGAACTGAGACGTGAGACAAACTTGATAGTACATTGTTTGCAGACCGATCTCGACTCCCAGACCTTCCATCCCGACAATAAGGACGTTGGATGCCGCCATACGCTTCATAGCTATTCACCCTGTGAGTTAGGACCAGGAAAACAAGTTTTCTGGGCGAACCTTCATGGCCAAGAACATATCTAAGTGAATGTAAGTGACGGGATGGTAAGAACGCGTGGATCGTACATACAACTGACGAGAATAGAGGCCTTCGTCGATGGTAGCCTCATCGATGTCCATGGGCGTTGCCGACAAGTGTGCGGCCATGCTGAATACTACAATCTAGATTGAGAAGCAGAAGGATTCGGGCGAGAAAGCGGGGGCGGTAGTTGCGATGGTGGTGGGTGAAGGGTAGGATCTACTAAGTGTCATTCACTTGTCGGGGAAGATGATCAATCCCGACGCATGGAGACGCGTGCCGAGTCTTGCCACTCTACGTGTGACGTCGTGCACAGCCTATAACAATACCGGTTTTCCTCGCAAAGCTACAAATACAACGATTCCACTCATCGCTAACCAATCTACAAACGGAGATTGTATGATAAAAAGGCTAGTGTCACAGTACCCCATAGAGTATCCGATATGCTCAAATTATAGTCCGGGAAGGCTGTCAAGCTACTTTCGATAAAACTATTGCCACGAGTCAGTTTGCAAGCTCAAATCGGACTGAAAGGCTGACTGCATACATTGCGCCTGAAATTGAACCATAAAGACAAGCATCCCCGGTCAAAGCTGCTGCGGAAACCTCTGCAACGCGTCAGGAGCCACGCTCTCAACGTATGGACGGCTGAGAGCATACCGCTTGTGCGAATATTCCCATTCACGATTGACAATCCTGAAGGCTATGTCCTCGTAAGGAGGACCAGCGCTGAAGTGCAGTAGCACAGTTTCTTCGTTTCCAGGTTCTTTGACAATCTTGTAAACCGGCGCCTTGGATTTGTCGATGAGATCCGGATAGAAGATGTTGAACTGCGGGACATGATCAGCCGATGACAGACATGTAGCAGGAGATACGTCATGCCTTGTATCCCTGTACGACCTTCGGCGGCGGATTGTCAGTGCTGTAAATGATTCAGCAACAAGAGCCACGGGTTGAGAGATAACATACTCATAATGTGTTTGATTGTACTTGTTCCATTCGTAGCCGGTATGGACGCGATTAAAGTAGCGCGGCTTTCGTGGACGGTACTTATCCTCCCAGTTATATGTCGTGGGGTTCGCAATGTTCTCTTCTAAGTCGAACGGCTCCTCTTCTTCATCCATATCCTTCTCCGCCTCAGCACGGTAGAGAGCTTCTGAAGCCAAATCGGCGCCACTCGACGCCACGGGATCTTCCTCAGCAGGAGCGACGGGTTGAGATGTCTTGATAATGAAGCGAGTTGCTGCAACTGCCCTGCGCTGCCCAAACTGTCGAGCGACGCTGAGTGGTGCTCATGCATAGGTAAGACATATACGCACTAATGCCCTCTTGTCGTCCGCCTCTAACACAATGTTAATCTGCCGTTCGTCATAGCGTAACTTTGTGATATCGATGAGTCCCGGGCTCATCGAGCGGTTGTAAGGGATTAACTGTTCTTCCTCCGCCGTCGGGTTTTGGACCAGGGATCCGCCCTTGCCTTTAACTGCTTCAGTTGCAACGCCCTCGAGGAGCTCTTCTTGCGCCTGAAGCGCCTCGTCTCGTTGGCGTTTACGAAGATGCTCTAAGCGGTTGCGTACAACGACCTCATGGAGGCTCTTGAGTTTGGCCTGATGCACAATTAAGCAAAGACAACAAAAGCGAAGGAAAGACAGGACCACAATACACGTACTTTCGCTTTCCACACGAGTAACTTCTTCAGGAGTCCTTCCCAATAGTCCGTGTCAACCGGTTCTCCGCTCGTCAGTTTGGCTTGAATTTGACGCTGGAGGGCGACAAGATGTTCATGAGATTTACCCTGTAGGAGTGCTGTGATGTCAGCCTCGATAGCGGCGGCGGCCTCAACACCAAGCCTATGATCGGCCTTGATGCGGTCCAATTTGTCCTTGCACACAACCATCATGTTCTAGAGAATAAGTACGCAGTACAAGTATAACAGAGTAACGAACGCACCGTCCAGAAGTCCACATTTACTTCGGAATGCTCCAGAGATATATACCGCTCAATATCGTCGTGAAGCTCCTCTACTTGATCAGGAGACAGGTTCTGCCACTCAGTTAGCAAATGATAAACTTCTGAAAACGTAGAGCATACATCAAAGATGTTGTACGGTTCATCGAGATCTATCTCCAAGCCGGAGGCCTCCAGATCCTCCCCATCCTGTCTGTCGCCAATATGATCGACATAACGGAGGTTGAGAGCGAGGAAGTCGACGGCTTTAGCGCGCTTTTCCTTGATACGAATGACTGCTCTCCTTCGTTCTTGCTCAAGCTGAAAGTCCCCGTCTTTTGCAACCCACTCAGCCATCTGAGCAGACTCGGCCAGCCTCTGCATTCTCACCTCCTCCTCCTCTCGCAATCGTTGCTCAGTCTCGCGCTCTGCACGTCGTCTGTTGAGGCGTTCGAGCTCCTCTTTAGCTTCCTGACGGCGCAATGCATCCCTGCGCTGCGCTTCCGCAAGAGAGAGGCCTGCCTTTTTTTCTTTTTCGTTCTTTTTATGCCACCTAAACTGCTGGCCAAGATTGACGTCGTGGAAAGGATTGTCGGCCGCGCTGTAGACACTGAGCTCCGCAACTTGACGGGCTTCTTCTTCCTCTCTCATGCGCTTCTTCTCAGCTTTGCGAGCTCGGCGCTCTTCTGACTTCTCGCGTTTCCTCCTGATATGGATAATGAGTAGCATGAAAGAAGAGGACAATTGCCAGCGCACTTCTTTTCCTTTTTTTCGTTATCAGTGTTCCAGCTGCGGTCCTTCCTAGCGTGTTCGTCGTCGTCTCTGCTTTGGCTCCGGCGACGTTTGTAGTGGGCATGGTCATGTTCACGACCTTCACGCTCGGCGTAGCGCGAAGACGACCTGTCTACAGAAGAACAGTCCCCGTCATATCTGCGACGACCATCTTCGCGGGAGTAAGGGGAGTTAGATCGGGATCGGGACCGGCCCATAGTAGAAGGAGAGGAAGGAACCTGGAAGGAGCTGTGGTTGGACTTGGAACCTGATAATGACAACAGCGCGCGAGCGAAGACAACACCCGCAAGTGTCCCGCACTGGCAGGCCAAGTGCAAGCCTGAGGCCAAGCGACATGACCACGTGGTCATACTCACTACCGTTCAGGATGCGGCACTCACTGGCAGACTCCTCTCAGACCCCAGCTTGATTCAGGACATCGTATATCGACGGCACCTCCGGTGCATCACCGGGTGATTTGCAGGCGCACTTGGCCAGAGTCTTCGATCGCCTTTCCTTGTTGTTCCAGTCCCGATCCACACAGTCTGCACCGCTCACGAACGCACTGCCACATCACCTCATTCTGAGTAGACCAGTCTCCCAACCTCCTGGAAAGACCGATTCAGCTTGCGCAAGTGTAGCACGACTTTGGCCTTAGTCTAGGGCTTGTTCGACCCCGCCGTATCGTCCACTGAAACGGTGCACCTTTTGTAGCCCCTTCGTGTGAGTGCGCTCACACGAAGGGGCATCCGGTCGAGCATGCCAGCGGCAGCTGCAGGTGTGCTTGCTTCTGTCTGCCACTGCATCAGCTTCGTGCACTCCTGTGCATAGTTGTAGAGTGTCGTTACACGTACTTCGCACTTCGCTCCCATCACCTGCCCTCTACTATGTGCTCCCATTGTGTCTTACCTGTTGTCTTGTCCCCTTTGTATATCACTACTGGCTGTCGCAGAAGCAACACACGAATCGTGTTGCAAGGCCCGCCCACCCGAGTGGCAGTCTTCGGACCGTCTACAGCCGGAGTCAATCGGCCACACCCAAGGCAATCCGACTCTGCCAATGTTGAAAAGGCTTGATGCCTTCACACATGCCTCTGACAATTTGAGCATTGACAAGGGGAACGGTGTTTGTCTTATTTTGTGCACAAGGTAAGCATCTGATTTTCACAGTGCAAAGTTCTTTCCTGACAGAGAGAACTGTCTGCCGTGCTCACATGATCTCGAGAGGCCATGATGTGCGTGCCAAGTCAGTGTTACGGGATGACCCCTTCAGGGCCCTCTCCACAACATTTTCGGTATGCCTCGTCCTCGGTTTCGGCTTCGGCGTCAACGTGCGCGCGCGTCTCCAATAGACGCACGCTTCTCAACACGCGACGCGCACTCGATCTAGCACACGCTTCCCCACACTCGCGTGCCTCAACAGGCGCGCTGACGAGCGGTAACGTCCCGGGGAAGGGGTGAGTGAAGCGAGGAATATCTCACACACAACCTGTCTGGTGGTGGAACGTGCTCAGCGAGTGCGTGGGGGATTAAATCGACCGGTCCTCAAGTCGGACGATGTGGGAAAGAGAAAAGCAGACGAGAACGAGTGGGGCAGAAAGCAGACAGAACGCAGTGTACCCTTGGTACCACTACGCAACAGTGATGGGCAGGCCAGGCGACGCGCAAGACCTCCCAGAATGGGACAGACGGAGCAGAACGGGCTAGCGACACGCTAGAAATGAAACTGTAGCTGTGGGGTGTGTATTCGGGGCACCGAGGAACTCCTGCGGTGGTGGTACTGCTGTTACAAGTT